>WSTY01000375.1:0-21169 GCA_019633465.1 Tulasnella sp. 417 | reverse complement strand
GAGGCTGACGAAGGCGCAAGATAGGAATCCCAGTGACCCTCCGAAATCGAAATATTTCTCTGAATGGTAAACATGAGCATATACTTCTCAATATCGCGGAGAGGATCAGAACAAAAAGGCAACCGCTCACCGCTTTGCAGAGGAACGAAAATGGCACCCAACAGAGCCTGCAAACCGAATGCGGTTCCGAAGACGGGCAGTAGTTCGCTAAAAGTCCCCATTTCTAAAGAAGCTGGACAGAAACAATCGAATGTGGAGGCAAGCAGGTACAGCCCAGGAAGGAATCAGAAACGATGGAAAGAGGATGGTACGTTGAAAGAACGAGCAAAGGAATGAGTAATCGACAACGTCTTGTGGCACGTAATTTTCCTTCCATGTTATACGATGCCACTCGCTTGCGATGGTCGGCCCACCAATAATCAGCGAAGGTGCTTGAGATCGAGAGTTTCCATGGCATCATCGAGAACAAACAAATTGCTCCTCGGAAGCCCGGTATTACCGGTTACACCATTTCCCCGAGCCACTTTCTAATCATCGCAGCAGGTGCAACAGAGTGCGTAGAGCAGCTTAGAGGTAGTTGATCGCGGTATACAGGTTGCCGAACACGGGCTATTGCGCTTTGACCACACAAACCGCTACGAGATCAAGTGAGCAGCTCCCACGCCTCCCGGCACTTGCCGTCTGCTCCTCGTTTCCATCTTGAACCATCTCCGCGCTCAAACGAATGGCTACGGCTAGCACTCGGCTACGGGCGATAAAGCTTTACAAAGAGGTGCGGAATGTTCCAGACATAGGAGGTTGTGTACGCAAGGCTTACTGAAGGGAGTTACACAACAGCTTCATCGGCTCGGCCGGGAATACCCAGATCCTGGGTATGTTCTCTCCTTCACTTTTCTCCGTGACTTTGAAATTAATGTGTTCTGTTGATAAATATTAGATACGACTTTTTGGGCAAGCTTAGGCGAGGGTTCGAAAGTAGGCTCGTTACGTCAACCTTGTGTTCCAAGACCTTAGCCGACGAACATTTCTTCCAAGGAAATCGAAATTTGACTGACCCAGAGGAGATAGAGAAAGCGCTTGCACTCGGTGAATACATCAAGAAAGGCGAGTGCTATATCCACAGACACCGCCAAGGGCCAACGCACGCTGAAGACTTGCCTCGTGTCTTCCGATGATCTAGAAACATTGGCATTGTACTCTCTCCGCAAGTACAGATACCTAAAGCGAACATACAGCAAGCCCGAAGGCCCTGAACGATGAGTTAACTCCGCCAATAGCCTTCTTTGACTTTGCTCAAGGGAGGCTTGTCGGAGGCGAGGAGGCTGAGCAAAGCACGTAAACGTGTATCCCCATGTATCTTCCGCTTCTCAACCTTTCACACATCAACATCCAACCTGCAAAACCATATTCTAGCCAGAAACGTGGACACGTCTTCACAGTCGCTTTTCTGGTTGCTGTTATGCCGTGTACGCGCCCGGCACTTCCAGGCTCATAGCCCTAAATTTCCAACCCATGCACGTGGAAGACACGACCATGTTACCCTCTTTCTTGTTCGAGCCATAAAAGAAGTACTCAAATTCTAGTGTACTTGATACCTGGGATTTGACGCTGGACTAGCTCGTCGAGCCTCCGCCGCCGACTTTAATGGCCTCAGACCTTTCTGCCCGTATTTACACGCAAGTTCATCTAATCGTCGATCAGGAAGGAGCAGGATATACAAAAGGATCTTCCAGGCATACGGGGGAACGTTCCGTCGCACTAGCGACGCACTCGGAAGCGGCCATCCCGCGCTTAAAAGCCCTTCGCTCGGCGCCGTCCGAGGGGTTTCTCCATCCAGTCTCGGCCGGACCCCGCCATTTTTGCCATCAAAAAGAACGGAGAGACACATACTGCGTAATTTTGCTTCATTTGGGTTGGCGGGGGGGGGGGGAGTCCCGTAAGATGATTTGTTTTTCGGAGACTGGGCGTTGCCGGCCCGCCGACAATGAAAGGAAAAGCTGTGCCCGCCGTAGTTCCTTGTTTCGTTCTACCCCCTCTCTCCCTTCTTCGGCACCGTTCGGACCATATAATCGCGCCCCCTTCTCGTGACTTGCCCGCTTGATGACGCGGTTGATCCGGTAAGGGGCTTCTCGCAGTTGGGGGAGCGGGGTGAACGCGGTGGGCCGGCTCTCGCGCAGCAGCCCGCAGAATTCAAATCATTGGACTCCCCATCGACACTTGACTCTTTTCGGCTTCTCGCTGTGCATCAGCACGGCCGGAAGCTAGAACGATCGGTCATGCTTTGCTGACTGGAGGCATTTCGGAGTAAAATTCGACGACCGCCGTGGTACCCTCTCGATTGCGCGCCAAAAGAGTTTCGCATTAACCAATCTTTCGGCTGGGTCGCCCCGACGAGGACGTTCCGCACCTCCTACAGAGCTCAACGCCGTACATGGCGCATTCGGTCTTTTAGTATGTTGCACTTGTCCCGATTATACGCCGCGTGCGTGCCATGTTCAAGTCCGGAAAGTTCGAACCGCGGACATGAGTTTACTCTCGACTGAGGCGTGTTTGAGGATCATCTTTTTTTGTTTCCGTCTCCAGCTCGAGACCTCGCTCCTCCTACTTCCCAATCACGAAGCTCTTCCCCTCCGATAGGGTAAAGTTTCTTTGGGAGTTGATGCATTGTGGGCGGAGGCGCCTGAGCCGATTGTCGATAATCGATCGCTTTTATTCGCCGTGCTTCTGAGGGAACGGAGAACAATCGCTCAGTGGTTGGGTGGCGTCGTCAAGCGACCTTCGACGGTGGATACAGGACCCAGAGATTAGAGGAGAAAAAACGTGGCGGCCAGGTAAGGCATGTTGGTGTGACGGATGTGGCTGAGGTCGACAGTCCTTGTACCTTCGATAAGTCGAGTTCCAGGGAAAGCCTGCACGTCCTGTGCTTCTATCGTCGCTCGCGTGGCGGGGCGTTCGTACACATTTTCGAAGAGAGAAAGAAACTCAAATCCTGGAATTAACATGTACATTTATTTTTGTGGGCTGCGGTGTACGAATGCGCCATCCCGAGCCTCGTGCCGCCCCGTCACCATTTCCCTCTTTGCGCCCTACCTAGCTCCCTTCGGGTCTTTGCATGTAGTCACACCTCCACGTCACCGTTTCGCTTGCTCCGGGGCCCACGGCCGGACGCTCCCCCCGTTGTCCTTACAGCACTACTAATAAATGATCGAGCATTTTCGGCAATGCCCGGAGGTTCCGCGTCCGTTACTTAGCCGGGCGGTTTTGGGCGCCTCTTTTTAACACTGCTTCAGGTTTGGCTGAGTAGATTGATGATCGTCTGCGCCCAGTCAGCTGTCCAGTTGACCATGGCACCCCCCACCCCCCCTCCACATTTCTATTATCTCTAAGCCACACCAACGTATTTGAGGATTAGTCTGCTTTTCCGGCGGAATGGAGATGGGCTCTAGTGGGCCTTTCATCTCGTGTACGTCCTCGCAACGTAGACCTCCCCCCCTCGCCTTCTGTCGTCTCCCGACCTCCCGCCATTCTAACCGTACGAGGCAGGAGGAGCACGAAAGATTCGAGGAAGGCGATGGTGGGTTGAAGTCGCTCGAGATGGGATCTGAAAATCCTTCTAGATCGCCTTTTCCCAGTTTCAATGAAAAGAAAAGGTCCAGATGGATTGAAAGGGAAGGGCGGGAAGGGGAGGATTTGCCTTTTCGGGCAGAAAGGCGAACGGTGCGTTGCAGGCCTGACGCTGAGATTGAGTGTGGGTTGAAACTAAGGGCCTTGGTTCAGGAGAAAGATTAGACGTGCTTCTGTGTGGCTTTTTTCACGACGAACTCAGGAATGTATGGAGGTGTACGTGAGGATGTGTGACGATCGCCCCAGGGGCGGTTGGGTGAGGGGGGTAAGAGGGGGGATTCTCGGTGTACGATGACGTTCCCGCCGCGAAGTGCCGGAGGTTGCACTCGGTTGGTGGTACGAGTTTACATTTAGCGGCTGTGATGCGGGTGGCTCGCGTAGGAAGGGCCTCTTTTTTTTTTTCTTGCCCTGTGGTGTTGTGGGTCTGGTGGAGCTTGGTGGGCGTATCGCGGAGATTTCCCATGGCCGAAAGATGAAGCGGGCGCCTGATGGAAGGAAGCGGCGCGCAATTGACCGCGCTGATATTATTGATAGTGGCGGACACCGATATACTACGTACGACGACACACCCTTTCGTTCCAGGTCGTCTCGTCCCGTGGCTTTTGAACGACGTTTAGGCAGTCGTTATCATTTGCGTAGGTAAACCGGAGCTACTTCATAAGGAAGGACCTAGAAGCTGCATGTGTTCATTTGAACGCACGCAGTGCGATGGCTTTTTGAATTTCACGATACAGCCGCTTTTTTTTGTTAACGTTGGACACGTCCCGTCGGGGATGAAGGGGCGGGTTCAAAAGGTAAACAGCTAATGCAGTAAAGTATTAAGAACTCGAAGGGGCGGGACAGTTTGGGTATGGTTTGCAATAAGATGCCCGCCCATTTAGGGAACGAAGAAGTCTCAGCCGAGGTGGGAATGCCGGGTCATCTGTGCACAAGGGAGCGAGGGCGGGAAAAAGTCTAATCGTCCAGAAAAAACTCTAGTGTGTCTCTCCCATCCCCTTCCACCCCTCGGGCCTGAAAAACAAATACATAGGTTTCCGAGGATGCGGTGGCCCAGAGGCTCTCTGTCGGTGATTCAAATGCAGTGCTGCCAGACGAGAGGGGAAGGTGAGCTGAGGTAGCAAAACAACGCGGGCGTGCAGTGACCCTCGGCGGTACTTTGGCTTTTGGCGGGCACTCCTCGGACGGGAAAACAGAAGAAAGCTTAAGGGGCGCGAAGTGTTGTGAAAAAAAGTTACATCGTGGAATGTCCCTGGAGAGGAATTAATGCTAAGCTCAGTATAGGGTGTAGTGGTGGCAAAGACCCGGGGTCATGCGAAAGGAATGAAAAGTACAGCCCAGTCCGTGCGTGGATACCCGAAACACCAATGAGCAAAGTAGCCGAGACTCGCATTCTTTTTTCGGCGGGAGAAGACAGGAGGTTGGTAAATAGAGCAAGGCTCGCAGTGATTGATTGGTTTGGACGTTGGACCGTAAAAGGAGAGTCGCGACGGAGCACCGGCATTAAGAATGTCTGCGGGTTGAGTTGCAAGGTCGAACGAGCGACCGATGCGCACCTCTCTTCGGAATTGCAAACAAGGGTGCAAGGGGGCGGGCGGCGGCAAACGGCGGTACCATAATTGTTGTAGGCGAGTTAACGACATCCATCGATAGGAGGGGTGGGAAGTAGAGCGGACAATGGCAGTGAGCGAAGGACGGGCGCGCGCGTTCGGGACGTCGCGTCGGTGGTTCGCGTCCCGAGTGTTTGGGGTGCGGGAGATACCGCATCGGGTAATAGTGCGACGGGGAGGGCCAAGTGGTCGTGGTCGCAGAGAGAGGGCGTTTTTCGAGGGACGATGCACGGGCACAATGGGTCGGAGCTTCTGCCTAGCTGTGCGCTCGGACGTCGGGGGTCGGGACGTCGGGGGGTCGGGGTTGGCAATGGGAATGACAAAAGCAGATGGGAGAGCGAGAGGACGTTGAGCGGGACCGACCGTATCTTGCTTCTTGGAACCGAATGGACGGATCATGTCAACCTGATCTCAGGCAAGGGTCCATTGCATTCACTCTCCAAAAAACGACCGCGATCCTCAAGACAGATGGATACGGAATAGCGGGGGAGAAGAGGTGTAAAGAAAAAGCTGGGATGGTGCATCCTCAGCCATCTCTTTGAGTTGAAACCCGAGACGAGGGATCGGGGGACAGGGAATGCAGAAAAAGGGAGCCACGTGGAATTTATTATTTTCGGGGTTTGTAGTTGAACACACACAAATAGATGTAAATACCAGTGAACCCAGGGAATCGCTTTCATTTATAAACCCAACGCATCGACCGGACAACGTCCCCCTCCTTCGCCATCGCCTCCCCTTCCTCCCCACCACCTTCCCCCCCGCGGTTCACCCTTGTCCTCTCCCTACCACAACAAGCAGCACTACTCACAGCACCAAGCCAGTCGCCACAGCACCACCAAGCCACGAACGATCCTCAGACGACAAACGACGAGCCTTGTTCATTCGCACCTCTAAGACCCACACACCTCGTACCCAGCCAAGGTCCCTGTAGCCGGTCTCAGCTCCTCCCCTTCGACACTTTCGTTCTCTTCTATCCAACCCCTCTTCGCTCCTATCCCTTCTTCGCGTAGCGGCTAGGTACGACAATTTCAGTCCCAGCTGCGATTTCGCGGGGGGCAATTTTCCCTCGCTCAGAATCTGGACGCTCACCTGGTCCTTCTTTCTCTTTTTTTTTCTTTCCTTTCCCTCGCACCGCACCTCACTAGGTCTCAACTCGAATCCTAATCTCGACTGTCGGCCTGAAGAACGCCCTCAACGACCGCTGAAACGACACGCGACTCTCTCTTACTTTCGTTCAGTCAAGATTGCAACTAGCTCCCCCCGTGCTGCGCCCTCTCTCCTTCATATAGAGAGCGTTTAGCCCAACACATTTCATCACCCAGATCACCTGCCCCCGTCCCCGCTCCTCCACCCCTCCCCCCCGTTCGCTGTGCGATCTCTTTTATCTCTTGGACACGTACCCTTTGGTTAGTCGTTTGATTCCTGCTACCCCACCCCGCCCGCGCTTGTGCGCAAACAACCCCCTTGAGTCATCTGGCTGACGCGCTCTCCGCAGGTCGCTCTTCACATTCCCATATTTCGCCGCCTCTTAAAACCTTGACCAACCCCCTTCTTCGACACCACCCCAACCCACCCACTATGGATTCCACCATCTCCACCACCTTCCTCCACGCCATCACCTTCCTCCTGGCTCCATTGTCGTCGCACTACCCTTCCCCTATCCTCGACACCTTGCACCTCGCGCTCCTCAGCTCCTTCTCTCACCTCGACATCGCGACCCACCCGCAAACGCTCCTCCTATCGCCCTCCGCTCCCCCGCCGCTATCCATCGGCTATGCCCTCCAGGCGCTTCAGCGCTTCCCCGTCGAGCTCCGTGTTCACTGGGCTGATTGGATGTTGCTTTTGGGCAACGGCAACCAGATCATGGTCACCATCTTCGCCGGCTGCGTTCAAGCCACAGTGAGGGATGTCACCACCGGCATTGTATCCACCCAGACCGTCTGGAATGCTGCTTTGCAGACTAGGGCGCCGAGTCCCTGGGGCACTACGGTACGATCGAGGACCAGTGCACCAGCTTCGTCGTCGGAGTCTTCAGGCGATTCCGAGTCGAGCAGGTCTAGCTCCCCTACCGTGGAGATCGAAGACCTTGTTGCTGTCGAAGCCGCTGAGAACGTGCTCAACGATGATGACGAGATTGTGTTCCAGGCTTCCAGGGGCTTGTCACAGCACCCTCCAGTCATCAAGGCTCCCACCATTAATGCCAAAGCCCTTCCTTCGACTCTCTCTGCGGCAGCTCCCGAGTGGTACCCCGCGGCCATCGGAACTCGTCCCGGTCATGTCAAGACGGCCTCGACGGCGAGCGTTTCGTCTGCTGGGTTCAACGCTATTCCGAACAAGATGGCACCCGTTGGAACCAAGCGAGGGCCTCACCATGTTCATTCCAGGTCCTCCTCTCGCTCATCAACCATGAGCTCGGCTCCTTCTCTCATTTCGTCATATTCTTCCAACTCTTCCTCGACTGCGGGCACGATCAACACTGCCGTGTTGTCCAACACGCTCGCCGCGTTGTCCCTCCGCTCGAAGACTCCTTCGACCGTCAAGACTCACTCGACTGGAGGCTCTATCTCGCTCGCCCCCACTGTATCCGCCGCCTCTTCATCCTCTCCCGTCCCTCCTTCCCCTACGCCCTCGGACATCTCCGATAGCGTGGATGCGACCTTCTACCTCGACGCCACCAAGGACCAGCAGGCAGTGACCGAGTACGAGTGTGGCAAGGTTGGTGTCCTCACTGGAGCCGTGATGCTCGGCGTGCCGAAGGGTCCCAGGGGCGTCAAGGTTATCGGTAACAAGTCGGGCATGAGGAGGCTGTAGAGGCGCGCATGCCACGATCCACGATGAACGTTAATGATCACCCTTGTGGCTTGCCAATTACTTTCCTCTTTCTGCCTCTTCCTCGCATTCAATTTTGGTGATGGGTTTGGGTTTTGGAGTTCCGTGGAGGTTTCAGCACGCCACGATTACATCGTTCCGATCCTTGCGGAAAGGTACGCGGTCACTTGTCGGCTGATAACCTCGCCATCCCTGGTTGGTTACGCGGAGCAAAATTGACATTCTCACTTGCAACTTGTTTTCTCTTCTTCTCTGTCTTCTCTTTCTTGGGGTCTCTTTTTGGCTGTCTTCTTATCTCCTTTCTCCCCCTTCTTGTCGCTATCGAGTTTCTCATTTCGCTTTCGAAACCGTCTCCCTCTCTCCGCCTCCCCGCACTCCATCTCACAATAACTCCCGAATTGTGTTTCTTAATAACTCCTTTATCTCGCAACAACCACCTCTCCCTCTTTGCATTGCCCTTGTCTATTTCTGCGTCTGCCTTTTCTATTTTTTTTACTCGTTTCTCTTTTTGCATCGCACCCAAAGCAATCCTCAAAATCCTGTCACATTTCTCCCCTCGGTCGTCGCCCTATATCCCCTCCCCCTCTGTTCAGTAGTTACTCGCCGTCCGTTCCCGCCTTTGTCGCTACTGCTGTGTTACTTCTCTATTCGTTTTCTTCTCTCACCTCTTTTCTTCTCTTCGCTGCTACCCACTGTGTCTATCTAGTGTCTCTCCTCTCTGCCGTTTGCGTTTGACTAGTCACATACTTTATATACTTCGACTTACCCGGTGTCCATCTGTGCGCGTGTGTTCTTTAATTATTGAGTAATGAGCCAACCTTGAGCTTGCTCCAGATCCCTCTATACTGGAAAGTTGGTAAGGGTATAGCTCGGCTTGAAGTTCGGAAATGTACATATAATTTTATCATATCAAGAGTCTGTATCTACGGCCATAGGACAGTGAAAATACCGCATCCCGTCCGATCTGCGCAGTCAAGCACTGTACCGCTCAGTTAGTACCATGGTGGGGGACCACATGGGAATCCTGGGTGCTGTAGTTTTGGTTTTGGATGTTTCGGCGCTCTGACTCGGTCATTCCCCGGACCATAAAGGAGCATGAGTGGATTTCCCTGCTCTGTTCTGCGAGCTTGACCAGTCTTCCCAAGTCGGGGGCCCGCAACTTGTGACTGATTTTGCTTCCTTGGTCGGACCTGGTAGAACGTGCGACCTCTGTTGTTCGGTAAATCTTACAGCTTTGTTCCTCCATCTTTCTCTCCCCTTACCCTTGAGTGGGTATCATGATGTAAGTGCCAATTAACGATCCCCACAGCGCTTCCCATTTTACAAACTACGTGTCTCCTTTACTGAACGCAACAAATCCGCACGTCTGGGTCCCGCTTTGCAGGTTCGCGAAATTCTCTAATCCACATGAAGTGTTTTCTACGCAGGTGGTGAAAGTCGACCGTGCGCGATTGTGGTCGGCAGATTCCGAGCCTGATGAACTTACTGGCGGCCTTTCTGGCCCCGTCGTCGAAGATGTGCACACGGCCGAGCCGGAGGAGGACGAGGAAGAGGATGAATCAAGAGCGCGATTACAGCAAGCTTTGAACCAGATGTTGGGCTCCTCGCTGGACCTGGGTTTCGTCCCCTCTCAAGGGGACGGCCCAGCGGACGGGCTCGCGCCCGCTGATAAGGTCGTTAAGAAAAAGAAAAAGGCAAAGAAGAAGAAAGCGGACTCTAACCCTGGTATGTTTTCGTTTTTCTCGATTATTCTGTGGGAAGGGGGGAACGAGAGTCGCGGCCGTCATTAACAAATTGCTCCTCCCCGCTCCTTCTTCTCACTCGCACCGCTCCGCCGAATGACCCAACGCTTTGCATCACATGGGCGCATCGCGTACGGTTATCTAATCCGGTACCGCCCTCCCTTCGAATGTCTAATGTGGGGTTGGATGTCTATCTTTTGTTCGACTTCGTCCCCCCTTTTCCCTTCGCTGCGTCCCTTCACCGCCGCGATCCTGTTCATGGGAATGCCCGCCGAACGAATGAACGAACCGAACGGGTTTGAATCCCCCCAGTCTTTCGACTTCTTCCGGGCCCACCACACCGTATCTCCCTCTACGAGCCGCTGCACCAAGGTCACCCGCTAATCCGCCCCGCCGAAGATACTGAGGAGCAGGCTCGAGAGAGAGCGGGTCGTATAGCTTCGACTGGTGTCGTAGTCGAATTAGGTGACATTCTCAAGGAAGGAAGCTCACAATGGCCCAGTGTAAGTCACTTTCGGGCGGCATTTTGTCTTGGTTTGCACTGCTTGTTAACGTCGCCATTAAGAAGCCCAGACCAAACAGAGTAGTGCCGACGTTCCATATTCGGGACTCGGGCTTCCATAGCACCGCCGAAGGGTTGCCGACTCTTTTGCTGGTCGATCAGAATATCCCTAGCGCTATTCAGGATGACGGAGACGAAGCGATGGAATCCCGTCCGCAGCAGAGCCCAGCGACTTGTTGCCCCTTGGTTCACGCTATCCCCTCTTCGTCTACGTCCCTCTCGACTCATGCCGAAGCTCCAAGTGATTCAAAGCTTCCACGAACACGTTCTAGAAAAGCCAAACCGCATCCACCTCCAGCGTTTTTCCGGCCCAATCAAGAGTGGGGTGGACATTCGGCTGGATATGCTTACGGATACCCTAGCAGCAGACCATTGCCAAAGTCTGGAAGATTCCGTGGTGATACACAGACCCAGAAATACCTGCGGGATAAAGTAAAGAAAGCAAAGCACCCGGAGGTTGCTGTGTTGTGGGCTGTACCCGACAGAAGGGCCTCTTTCCAGGGAACGGGAAAACGGACGGTCTGGACGGCCGAGGATGGGACTGAAGTCGGTGTGGGCCTTCGTGTAATGAAAAGCGGTTCAAAGACAAATAGGAAGAAATGAAAAGTAGACTCGGCCTGGTCGGTCCCAGCAAGCGTCTTTTCACGTGAAATGGCGGAAGCTACAAGCGTTTCGTTGGGAGAAGCTGGGCTCGTTGGGCTTTCGTAGGTGTAGAGCGCTTTGAAGCGGTACATGCCGTTCGATCATGGCGTAACCTGCCCGTCGAGCCATGTACAGCCAACTCCGATATCGGAGTACGGATAGGAGGTCGCTCTGTTAGAGTTCATAGCATAAGAGTCACTCCATTTGGAAGTGGTAATGTACAAGAGCGAGTAGAAAGTAAAAACATCACGCCAATGTTGGCTTGGTTCACAAGAAGCTTGCTGCAAGATAACGATACAGGAGTGCTGAAGTTACGCATCTAGATACCACTGGTACGCATCCCTGTAACAATATGAGAATATAGAGGAAAGGTTCGTTAGTCTACCGCAGCCGAACGGTTTGGCAAGGGTCGAGTCGCGTGGACAAGCGAAGGGGAAAACAAATGACGCACCTCCAGGCCTTATCGGCATCCTTCTCGATAACGTCCTGTTGCACGATAGGCCACATAAGAATGTCAGTGGCTATGCTTCTTTGTCATCTAGATAGCATGAATATTGAGAGGTCAAACCTACCCCATGACAGGGAATGATAGTGGTGAAGTTCCATCCCGCAACCGTCTTAGCGTCCCGACGCATTTCTCTGGAAAGTTCAATAATTTCCAGAACTCGGGTCAGAATAGTCGTATATAGATCTTGGAGAAATAATAGTGGTAGCAGGTGCGATACGCACTCTTTGTTGTGTCCGGCTCCCCATACGAACTTCTTGTGCACGTAGCTATTAGGCCCAAAGCCAAGGTTACCGATGATCGGAACGGACCACGTTTCGGAGTACTGAGAGTCACGCAGCCCAAACAACTCAGGATATGTCCGTTACACCGTTGCAGCAACAGTGAACCACGAACCTGTTCTTTGGCTGGGAGATTGAAAAGCAGGTCTGCAAGGACGAGAGTCTTTGATGGCCTGTGGCAGAAAGCTACGTCCTTGTTGACAAAGCCGGAGAAGTAGCAGGCGTCGATCTAATGCAGTGGTCAACCTCCTTGAGTTGTTTCACGTGTGGGAGAGCCGGAGATGTGGAAACTACCGACCTCGGACTCGAATCCGTATTTGGTATTAGGAGGATCTCTTCCGTAGACTAAGAGAGTCAAATTGATAAGGTGGGTCAGAGGGTTTGGTGGGCAAAGCTATCAGTGTGGAGTTGGATGCGCCGTACCGCCATCGAATTGGAACTCGTCTTTCTTCTTGTCCACAAGCGGTTCGACTCCTATCATCTTTGCTTGGGGATAAGACTGTTTATATTCACCTGAACAAAGTTCGATAATGCTCAGCGACGATCTAACGGCATGGAAGGGTAAACTCAAAGGACTCGATAGTCCCGGAGCTCACCGAGATACAAGTGATGAACGGCATCGGGACCGACGATCCACCTGGGCCAAACGGTGTGCTTGGTCAACAAATCCCGATAGTAGCTAGCCCGCCACCCACTTGACTTCGCCGAGTTCGTCGAGCTTCGCCTTCGTCGCGTCCGTTAATGGCGTCGACGCCAGAACCCAAACTGCATTGTCTTTGAGTTTGATTGCCGTCGACCTCCCCCCAACTGGGAAGAGATTGAATCGCGCAAATGGCCTACCAATCAAATCAAAGATAGGTTGCACAAATGTGCCACGTCCGTCATCTCAACCAAGCCGAGCTGCCCGAATGGACCTCCAACTTACTTTGAAAAAGTCCAAACGCCAGGTGAGACCTAAACCGCTTCGCCTCAGTGACCATAATCACAAGCGCAGATACAACGATTAGTGCACTTACTTCTCTGATGATTACTGAGGTAGACATGGTGGTGGTGGTGGTGGTAGGATGGAAAATGAAGGGGAACGAACTACCTCCGAAGCAGGATACGAACTGCAACCTTGAGGGTCAAGCGGTGCCTGACGTCATGAGACTGAGGCGTGTGGGTCGGCAACGCGTTAACTTTCAGCTGACTTTGTTCTAACCTCTGTGCGACGCGTGGCTATTATAATGGCATTGCAGGGACTAGGTGACTAGTGAGGATGCATGCCAAGGCCGCAAGGGGCATCCGGGCTTGGGTGTTCAGGTTCGCTATGTTCGAACCGTGGGAATTCCAGGCTCCAATGCCTCGCGGCTTCAAACCAGTCGATATTATTACACTCGCTCACGTCCACCACCCCTGCCTCTAATCTCGCCTTGCTCTCCTTCTAACGACCCTAGGAAACGACATCTTCAACGACCCCACCAACTTGTGATCTACATCATCTTTTACATCAACTCAGCCGATTCACCCAAATCGGCAACTTTGTTCTCAAACTTTGAAAGAAACCTCCCAGCCACAATGTTCGCCCAACTGCGCAATTTCGCTGTTCTGCTGGTCGTAGCAGCAGTGTCCCAGCTTGTCTACGCTCTACCGCAGGCCACTGGCTCGCCAGCTGCATCGACGCCTGTATCGACACCAGCCGCTGCGACTACAACTGGACCGGTGAGTGGTTCGAGCCGAGAAACATGCCGTCTCGGCGCTTAGCTCCGCGGGTGCTAAACTCATCCTTGGTATCTCATCCGCAGCTCCGCCCTCCACCAACCATCTACACCTACACCACGATTATCGATGGAGTGACGTACACCAATATCGACACCTACACTCCAACCTACGAACCAACGGTGATGCCAACGCTGACTCTGCAAGGCTCGGTCATGCCTTACGCAGAGTTCACCTCGATGTACTGGCCTACTTCGAATTCTTCGCCGAGATCGGCATCTCCCCTTTCGGCTGGTGTCTTGTGGGCTGGAATGACTACGCTCCTTGGATTCGTGCTTGGCGTCAGGGCGGTAGGCTTACTATGAGCTTGTCCTTTCTTGTCCCTTCCTGTTTGATGACTTCCACTTCGACGACTCCATACTATCACATTTCCGGACCACTCACTTTCTCGCTATTCAGCATGTTGGATCTCTAGGTTTTCCGTCTTCTTATCTTTCTTTGTTGTCCCCCGCCATTCCATCCTTCACCTAGACCTTGGTCATTCCTGCATAGCGCCTGGTGTCGCCGTTGTGTACATGATCTATTTTTTTAAATGTCAAAAAATGGTGTCTTTTGACTTTCCTTGATTGTCTATTTCTTTTTCGAAAGTGGACCCTGGTAAGCAGTTGAGCAAAGGTCCTGCCAGTGGGCTTAGGCTTTGCTTCTTCGCGACGCCCCATTCTGAAACCTAAACAAGACGTTTCAGTCGAGCCAAGGTCATCGCCCACGCCTCGTGTTAGCCGAAAACTGTGATGCATTGGGCGCAAATGCAGGACCAGGGTAGCCTACGCTGAGCCACTCACAAGAAAGCAGCATTTTCCATATATGATGACTAGTGGCTGGTGGAAACGTAAAGCGTTGAGGGATCAGCTTTCGAGCGGATTTCCGCAATGCAATGTTCAGGGTACCGCCAACTTGCAGGGCGCAAAACGCTTTTGGGAGGCGTTATTTTACCAGGTTCGGCTGCTGTTGAAGCCCATAGAAGCACTAAAGAAAATGGCCAATTGAACGTAATTTATAACGTCGATCGGCCAGGCTGGACCTAGCATGATGGAACTGTCTCGACACCGATCATCCATCGGGGTTCAAGACAAAACATATACCTTCCCAATCAATGTCTTTCTCAATCGAAGGATAGGAAGAACAAGACAATACTGACTCCTCCCTTGAGGCTCAAGCGCGGATGAGAGGAACACACCTCAGAAGGTTTGATCCTATAGTACAGTAAAGGCCAACAATCATCTTGTCCGGGGCGGAGGCGGCAAGGTGAGAAGTTAAGCAACAAAATGGAATGCATATCATCAAGTAAGTTGTGTATACAATATTTTTATCTAGACGTGGTGTGTTTCTCGGCAGTTTATTCGGAGTGAACATCTTTCTCCCTGTCTTTCGCGGGGAACATCTACGGAAAAGGGCCAGTTCATAATAGGGTAATCATGCTTGCAATATTGTCCCTGAATGGGGGTAAAACAGGGTATGGGGTCGGTTGCCGTTTTTGCGGCGTGGCCGTTCTCGCAACTTTCCTTCGAATGCAGAAAATCTGGACAGCGCATCTGCGCCCAGACCCGATCGTTCCTTTGAATATCACGTCCCTCGGGTCCAGCAAGGAAGTATGCTAGCAACTGTAAAAGTGTTTCGTGTTCAACGCCGGGCATTCCATTTCGCTTGAGGTCATATGGCCAGAAAATTTTTTATCACCGGCTTAGGTCGGTCGAAAGAGAGCGCGACCTTTTTCTGCTCTGCGGGCTACAGCGCCGATCACTCTTCACAGAGGGGAAACCAACTCCTTTAACCCCTTCATATTTTAAGCGAAGGGTTTGGTTCGGTCGGACCGGACATCGGACTCGGTACACATTTTCTTGTCCCCTTAGGTCGTGCCGTTTACGGCAGCGAGCAGGTCATGAGGGGACGGGGATTTCGCGGTTCTTTAAGAGACCAAAAGGAATGACAACATATTCGTCATTCTGAGCGCCTTGGGCTCCTGCGCAGCAATAGTAGTTGAGCTCGGAGCGTGCGTGGCGTGAAGTGAAAGTGAAGTGGGTTGTACCCGGAGAGGCGGAAAGTTAGGTCATGCGCAATGATGACGAGCGAGCTGGTGGCTCTCATAGTTGCTAGGCATCGAACGTGGCCAGGGTCACAGAAAAGAGTCATAAAAGGCATTAGAGCACGTTTGAATCATTCATATTGGCAGCCATCGGTGCGAACGGAGAAGTGGCTGCATAGGAGGCCTTGGCCGAGCGAAGAAAACGGATGGAACGATCTAGATTTTGTGTAGTGCTTGGCTGGTACCGCCGGCTTGGAATATCAGATAAAATGCAGGGTGGCAGATCAACGGTACACTGATGGTTGGTTGGATCGCACTTGACGTTCTGCCGAGACCCGGCAGAGCGTGCTCCCAGAGTAATACCGGACAAGCGATGGTGTTGGTTGTCAAGCAAAGAGGCTTGTATTAATGGAGAAAGAGCCAGGCTGTTGATTCTTTCTAAGAAGACTTGATCTGGTTCGCCTGATGCAGGGAAAGGAGCACGAGGGGAGTCAGGCGAGCCTCGGAGCGCCACCAATGAACCCTCTTCTAGCGTGCAACGAGGCCAATTTTGTGCAGGTGGTAGCGCCGCGTTTCCGTATTTAGGGAGCTCCCCAAAAGAGTTGTCCAAAAACGGAGCGGATCGAGATGGCTAGGCACGATCGAGGTCCGAAAAATCTTCTAAAAATGAAGATAGATGCACCAAGAGAGTAAAAATGAGATCTCTCGTTGCTGCATGGTAGGCGGAGCCAAGGTGATGATCAATGAAGGCGGGCGTCCGAGGCGTTGGGGAGGATGGTCAGGCGGTGGGTTGGGCCACCGCGCTGGTCCTCGGGTTGACCCACGAGACTCGTCTGTTGCTTAGCGGACCCAATGTCCAGGACATGAATGAAAGCGGGAAACATTGTTGCCTTCTAAAGGTGACAGACATGAACGCTGCCGTAAACGGTCCCACTGTTAGTGTTGTCGCCATTGAGGCCTTGAGTGGGGTCATGGCCGTCGAGTCCACCGGAGAAGAGGAAGGGGGACGAAGAGATTGTTCCAATAGGGCCAGGAAAGACCAGTGCTTTGCGGTGATGCCGTAAAGGCGTCAGTGGTGCACACGTTTGACGCCAGTGTTCTGCGGTGGCCGGTAAACGTTTCACGCTGTGAAGTCCCGAGGGAGGATTTCAAGGGAAGAGGTCAGCCGGTGTGTCCTGTTGTTGTTTACTCACCAGGGGGGAAAAAGTGTCTTTTGTTGACGGAGATGAACAACTTGCGGTCGGGGTCCTAACCCTTTCGGCTCACCTTCTGCCCCCCTCCCCCACCATCAATGCACATATTGTATCACCATATGCGTTATTAAGGTTATGTAGTATTCGGACCGTACAAGAGCAGGCAAGTGAGCATATGGACGGGTAGAAGAAACAAGTGAGCGCGGCTATATGTTTATGTCAGCTGAGTGGATCGGGGTCCGAGTTAGGACCCTGACACAAACCACCTCGTTCAAATCCTCCCCTCAGATGATGCCACTCGTGACGCTCCCCTGCCACTCTCCCTCTCCGACGGGTCGCCCTTCTACCGACCGGTCCTATAAATCCCCTCCGACTCACTGCTCCACATCCACCGTCTCCCCCCTCGCTCAAAAGCCTCTCGACTTTCACTTCCACTCCACTCGATCGAGAACCCCCTCCACATATCCACGCTCTCACCTTTCCATATCCAAATCAACCACAAAACTACCTTGACCACCATGTCAATGACCGATCTACCACACGAAATATTATCTTCGGTATGCGCAGTGGCATACGAGGCTGCTCTCTCAAACGACATCTCTCTTGACCCACCTTTCACTCCATTGACCGAAACTACCCCTACCGCTTTACCATCCTCTTACCCTCCCAGCTCATGGTCTGAAACAACCACCCGCAAAACCCTTGCATCATTATGTCTTGTCAATAGGGTAAGTCTAGATCCTTCTCCTTCCCCCACAGCAGCCGAAAGTCTTTTAGACTTTGACAAGCGCGGCTTGCTTTGACGTCCTTATTATTTTTTAACTCCGCGTTCTCCGAGCCATGTGACTGACGCCGCCCCGCCCACTCTCCTTTTCTTCTAGGCATGGTACAATGCTGCAAGGCCCTACCTCTGGCGCCACGTCGAGGTTCGCCAACCTCGTTCATGGCTTGCCTTTGTCGAACAGGTTGGCGGCTCTGATCCAGCCGAATTGTTATCGTTGGAAGCGACGGCTGAACGATTGGTCATCAGCCGCGCCGCTTCGCTAGCCTCCCGAGCCGCCGTGGCCGGAGGAAGCTCAGAAGAATCAGCGGAACTGCTCGAACGGTCCATCCAGCAGCAGCTCCTCTGCCATAATGGCGCCCTCGTCCCGCACGATTCGGTACCTATGGAGCTGTTGACCCCACCCGCTTCTCGTGAACCTTCTCCCGCAAGATTAAGGGCCAAGAGTCCCGTGAGGTGGAGGTTTTTGAGAGCTGTCAGTGATGCTGTGCAGAGTTTGGAACCGGGCGTTTACGGTAAGTTGTTTTCAACTGAAACATTGTTATCAAGAATTGTGAACTGACGACACGATGTGATGTAGTCCCCACCCTAGACGACCCGCAGCCCGGCCGCCATGTTCGTCATCTTGACTTCAACCACTTCAGAACCATCGGCATGAGGAGGTCTGGGGAAGAAGCTGTTCGGAGTCGCTTCGTCACTGCGGAGAGGCTCGAGCGCGTGTTGAAGGTGAGGCGCACTAGTCGAGCCAAGCCGGGCTTAATCCTTTTCGAGACTAACCTTTTCAAATGTCTTTTTGTTTTACGCGTCGGTTAGGAAATGCCTCACCTCGGGTCGTTCGGTGCGACGGAATACATGGATGGTGCTCTTAACAAGAGCGTCCTGCGCGAGCTGTTGCTACGCGGGAAGGCCCTGGCGTTCAGGGGACAAGGAAACTCCCGCGGTCGCCAGCAGCAAGAAGTCACTATGCAAAGCGATGAAGAGATGGACGAAGAAATGGAGAGGCTGAAGGACTGCAAGGGTCTCGAGGCACTGGATCTCTGCGGATGCGTCAGCTCGGTCTTCGTCCAAGGTCTCGATGAAATTGTGCAGGAATACTTTGCCGACGAAGTCGCCGAAGACGGCACGACCATGCCTTCAGAAGTCACCATCCCAAGCATCAGGCGACTGGGCATGCGCGGTGTGACGTCCGTACCTACCAACGTCCTCACCCCATTCGTTCTGGCCTTCACCTCCCTCACCCACCTCGACCTCTCTGGAACACGATGCAGCCCCGAGTTGCTCGCCGCCCTCGCGGATTCTGCTACGGTCCAGCTGAAGAGCTTCGCCATCGCGAGGTGTCCTCGTTTGACCAGCGAGAGCATCGCGGACTTCTTGATTGACGGCCTGCCTGCGCGAACTATCACGCAGCTGTCGCTTTACGGAGATGGCACCTTTGTCACGCCGTTGACCGAGATGGATTTGGTGAGGATCGTCAAGCAGGCGCCTTGCTTCCAATCCGGCGAGATGGAGTACCTGGATCTGTCCAGTTGCCCCGTGACGTCTGCGGTCCTCGATGCTTTCGTCCCTCATCCTCTCCTCCGCTCGCTTGGTCTCTCACACATCGGTTCGCTCCCGCTTGCGGAGGTTGCC
Source organism: Tulasnella sp. 417 (assembly GCA_019633465.1). NCBI lineage: Eukaryota > Fungi > Basidiomycota > Agaricomycetes > Cantharellales > Tulasnellaceae > Tulasnella > Tulasnella sp. 417. The sequence goes on along the minus strand of WSTY01000375.1, from coordinate 1,993 downwards.
AAGTTCATCCTAACGACCGCTCCAAACGTCGAGGTTCTTACACTCGTCAACACGTCTCCCGAGTTGGACATCCACACGTCGATGCGTCAGGTCCCACTCGCACTACACTCCCTCCTCATCCGTCCACTCGCCACCGCCCCGTTCCACTTCAGCCTTACCGGCTCCTCAGCACCGAAGCCACCGCCAACTCGTTTACGTGTAGTCGAGCTTACCGTGGGCGTTCTGAATGCGTTGGGCGCTGGTGGAGAGGCCTGGAAGATCGTGAGGAGCAAAGGCGGGAGAGGGTGGTACGTTGATGCCGCCACCGGATGGGAGAATGGGACCTTGAGGAGGGACTTGCCTCCCAACCACCCAATGAGAGTCGAGTTGGAGAGGTTGGCTGCAAGCAATGGAAACGTGAGCAGCGGAGTTGGTTGGCATGCCAGGAAGATGGAGGTATGTTTCATTTCTTCTGTCCTCAAGATAGGTGGCACTGGATACTGATGATTTGGTCGCTACAGGTGTTATCGGGACAAGGAATGATGGGTCGCGAGGATGGCCTTTATGGTGCTGTCTCTTTCGCGTACCAGGGTTGAGCGAGGTTGAGGTACCAACGTCCTCAGTCTTCGGTTGCCTTATCCGGGTTGCCAGGCGTCTATAGCTTATTTTCTTTATTTTGCCTCCGAGCAAACACACACGCGGACCTCTATACCCGTCCGTTAGATCCGGAGGGCCCTCTGGGCACACCAATGGATAGACTTCGGGGGGTCGGGTGGTAGCTTCTTACGCCGTCTCCGACACGGCTTTCTACATAGTTTTCCCTCCTCCATCAACTCCTCATTATACTCTTTTCGTCTGGGTTTTCGCATTTTTGCTTCGTGTTTCGGTTTGTTTTTCTTTCCCTGGCGATTCATTGTGGTTTTCGAGATATTACCTTTTTGCACATCGATATCAAGTCTTGTATATTATTCAATACATACCAAAACGATCATGTACGCATTGCCATTACACGCTGTGTGGGTTCGGTCGAGATGATGCCTTCTATCGGGCCAAGAATCCCGTTTGCTGAGGCCGATCCGCCTTCCATTCAGCCATGACGTCCTTCAGCGGCCTGAGGTGCAATGGACTCGGGGGCCGGCGGAGCTATTTTGAGACGCCACAGGTGTGCTCTCCCTTTCAAAATGCGGACTCCTGTGCGCGAGCTTTTTGCTCCTTTGTGAGGAGGAAGTCAAAGGGGGGAGGCGCGAGCGGCCTGAGAGAGTACGCGACGTCGGTGTCGTCGTTGGCGGGCGATGACAACTGGGTATGACACAAACACGACATCACGCAACGGAAGTGAAAGCGAATCACATTGGAGCGCGGAGGTGGCTCCGGGGGAACGTGTTTGCTTCAGGGCCATGGGACCCAGCAAGGCGTACCTGTCCCAGCCTTGGCATTTAGATATCGACCAAGAACTCACCCAAGTCCGCTCCTTACTTCTTCTCCCCCTCCCAAGACCAAGCCAAGCGACGTCCAAGAACGCTCAGCCGCCGCTGCCCAGCACATCCTAGCCGGCATGTCAGCCAACGATAATAACAAAGACTCCGCGTCCCGTACGTCTCTCGACGTCATTGCCCGTAAAATTCGAAAAAACCCGCGCCTGACCCGCCTCTTGGCTCACTCCCCATATAGCAAATGCGCTCGAACGTGGTGATGCGCCAGTGTCGGCTCCCACTACACCAGCCGCAGATGCTACCCATCAGCCAGATTCTGGTCTGCGAAATCGAAAAGAGCCAATCGCGACCTCGTACCCACCTTCGAGTCCAATCTCGCCTGCTGTTCGGACTGGAACACAACGTTCCGGTATCACAGCACTCAACAGTCCTCTAGATGCTTCAGCTTTGACAGCAGTGGAGCCCAAACACTCTAAGCGGAGAATGTCCTACTGGCAAGCTCTGATGAAGCCCAAAAAGAAAGTCGGAAGCACCCCTACTTGGTCTTCTAGCTTGCGAGCCATCGTGTTCGCATCGTGGCT
>WSTY01000374.1:0-21170 GCA_019633465.1 Tulasnella sp. 417 | reverse complement strand
TGGTTCCCACTCTACATGGAGCTACCCCGTAGTCGGTTTTCACACGCCTTCCTTTCCCGGTAGTGAGGGGTTAAGACTTTACACCCAGAGGTGTCTCGATCCCGACCCTCTAAACCCTCCTCCGTGGATCCAAGTGAGGTTGCGCCCCCCTGTCATCCGAAGACTGCAGGGACCACAGTTTCACGCACCACACTCTCAAGGATGCTAAGCCTTTCGAGGCCGAAGCGCCCGCAAGGGGCGGTGGGCGGGAGATGGACGGGAGCCCGGCGAGCCGGCCCGTCCAGCATCCCACTGGCTCGGTTGTGCGAGGATCGGGCCTCACCGCGGCGACGCCTCTTCGCGCTCGCCTCGTCTTTTGCCTTCATTTCCTGGAGACCACAGCCCGACCGCAAGGCCAGGTTAGCCGTGGTCACTTGGAATCCAACGTAGCGGGCCTGGTACTTCTCTAAAGAGTTCTTCCCATGTGGCCGTTATCTTGACGGCTTGCCTTCTGAGGTGTCGCTTTGACCTGAACTCCGGCAGTCTCGTTACATTTAGATCAACCTGCGCTCGTCTTAGGATCGTATCCCTGACCGTGTTTGCGGCTCTCGCCTCGTTCACTTCTTCGTTCCGGATCACTGCGGCATTTCTCAGTTTCCAGATAACGAAGGCGGTCTCGGAGAAAATTATTTTTATGAGTCTTTCCGTTTCCTTTTTTTTGCGACTGAGTAGGCCAATCGTCATCGCCTGTTCGTAGCTCGGGATCAGGAAAACCTCTTTTCGGGCGGCCTTTGATTCCCCAAGTATATTCACGGCTTCTTGCCATGCTTTCCTTACCCAACCCCTGTCGCTACATCCATTTAGGATGTGTTGTAGGGTTTCTATTTCTCCACAGGAGCAGAACTGTCGATCTTCCCATTCTCCACCCCAGTGGCGGAAGAAAGAACCGCAGACCGCTGAGGTATTTATGCCTCAACCCCTGAGTATCGCCTCGGAAGGGACCGGTCGCCGCATTCACGGCAGACCTCACAGAAGCTACCGCAACCAGATTGGCGTGCTGTGCGCTACCCAGCCCGCCGCAAACAAACAAATGGATTCCGATCCCCGCCGCCCGCCAACGCTCATATAACCGTCTCTACTGTCAATCTCACAGGACCCCTTCCCCCCTCGCTAGTTTCTCGAGCCTCATTCCCTACGCTTCAAACTTGTCAATGCTCCGCAAGTTGGCCTCGGAACTTCCCGGCCCTTCCCGTCCCCGGGTTCGACTATCTCACATTCGAGCCTTCAGCAAAGATAAAAACGTTGAGGGAGACGCAGACACCCAAATCCGGCAAGGTGGTCCACGTGCAGTTACCAATGACATGAAACCAAAGAAACTCTCTGCCGTAGGTCCGGCTTGTCGTTTTCGAGGTTCCAATGATTGACAAGATGGGGACCCGAATAGCGGGAAAGGCTTGACAAACTTTCATGCTTCCGGGTCAAACCTAATCTACTCAATTTTGCTTCGTCGGGACTGTGTGGAAAAGGGGGCAAAGGCGAAGTAGTGCGGGCAACACTTCAACGTAGAATCTGGAATTTCAAAAAGAAGGTGGCAGTGAAGAAGCTCACATATTACACAAGCATAGATCAAGATAAATTTTATAAAGTAAGAAACCGAAGATGCTTGACCCGCTCTCCAACGCTTACTATACACACCAAGGAATATGCTCATGAAGTCGAGCTGATGGCTGGGTTATCTCACGAGAACATCGTCCAATTGATCGGGTTCGTCGATGAGCTTGAAAACGGAAAGGCTTGGATAATTATGTCCTGGGAGCCGAATGGAAACCTTAGCGAGTTTCTTGCCACGGGAAGGTGGGAGATCCCTGAACGCGTTTCCCTTGTAAGCGGCCATATGACATGAACCAGGGTTCTTACCAAGCTCACGACCTATTGATTTCAGATCCAGGATACCTTCGAAGGCCTCAAGTACCTTCACACTCAGCAACCGCCGATATGCCACGGGGACCTCAAGGCGGTGAGGCGATAGGGTTTCGCTCGTTTTTCGTCCCGTATCTTACCCCAGTCACGCCATAGCTCAATATTCTCGTCAGCTCGTCATATCGTGCAATTATTACTGACTTCGGCTCGGCTCGTGTAATGAAGGAGCTAGCTGGCCAAGGCATAGTCGAAGGGAGCAATCGAGCTGTGAACGGCAACCTAACTCCTAAGGAGGAATGCGTTCGACTACATGTCACCGCAACTGGAAATCAGCTGACCTTAACGGGACCTGCTTGGTCGCTTCGTTGGGCGCCTCCTGAAGTCGTGAATGGCAATGACCCGGGTCTACCAAGCGATATTTGGTCAGCCGGATGGGTGTGTTGGGAGGAAAGGCGGTGTCAACTTACAGAACACAAATCCGGATTGCGGTGACTGAGCTCCAACAATGGGTTTTCAATAGGCCATGACGGATAAGCTTCCGTTTCCCGACCTTGATTCAGGAACCGAGATCACGCTCAGCGTGATTGAAGGCAAAGTCCCTACTGCTAATGAGGATGAACGGCTATCGCAAATTGCCAGGCTCTGCAGCCTGATGACGGATTGTTGGGCATTGAACCCTCAAGATCGACCGAGCGTTTCCCGGTGTTGTGATGAGGTCAAATACGTGGTAAGTCTGGTAATCATGCTGTATGATATTTTCCTTCATACGCGCCTTTTTGGCCGTCACTACACCCGTTGGGCGGGGTCGCTCCGAGCTCCAAAACTGGAACTAGTCGTCTCTTATTACAAATGGGTCGCATGCACTTCTTGCACGCTCGCTACGATGATGCGGCTACCCTGTTCCAGCAAGTCCTTGGAGTTTCAACCCATGACGATTCTCGCAACGAGCGGGCAGAAGCTCTTCATTGGCTAGGGGGCATTTTTGCCGCTCGATGCGAATTCGAAAAAGCGGAAGAGTCCTACATTCAAGCAAAAGACACATTCGCCAGTGCAGCTGATGAACTGGGTCAAGCAAACGCCCTACAAGGGCTGGGAGGCGTCTACCGTTGTCGATACGAGCTTGACAAAGCCGTAAAAACTCTCCTTAGGGCAAAAAGTATCTCCTATAAACTTGGCGAAGACCGGGGTCGAGCGAGCGCGTTGTGCGGGTTGGGCGACATCTATCGCGCTCAATGCAACCCCGAGCCCGCTGAACAGTCTTTCATCGAAGCTCGAGATATATACCTACGCATCGGTGATGCGCATGGTCTAGCTGACGCGCTCCAGGGCCTAGGAAGGGTCTACCGCCTTGATTCGAAATTCGCCGAAGCCGACAAATTCTTCGGTCAAGCGCTCTGCATCTTCACCCGTATCGGCGATGATGCCGGCCGAGCAAACGTATTAATAGGGCTGGGGGACGTATATTGCGCTTTATCTAAATATGGGCGAGCAAAGTCATCTTTTACCGAGGCGCTCGAAATCAACAAGAAGATCAGCAATGCCCAGGGCCAAGCGAATGCGTTGTGCGGAATGGGAGACGTTTGTCGCACTCAGTCCGAATATACCGAGGCCAAACAATGGTACACCCAAGCACAGGACGTCTACAATCGTATCGGGGATGCTGTGGGCCGTGGAGATGTTTTATCAAGACTAGGAGAGGTTCACCTCAATCAATCCAACGAGACTGAGTCCGCATCATCTTACATCGGAGCGGCGGAGAGCTACCTCCGTGCCTCTAAGTACACCGAGGCCGAATCGTGTTATGGCCAAGCACTCGATGCTTACGCTCACATCGGCAATAGCGAAGGTCAAGCAAATACGTTGTGCATGATGGGAGAGGTCTACCGTCATCAATCCAAGGACCCCAAGGCCGCACCATACTACATTCAAGCGGGAGACCTCTACTGCTCTGTGTCCAACTACCCCAAAGCTGCATCATCCTACATTCAGGCAAGAGATACCTTCACTCGGATCGGCAATAGTAGTGGTCAGGCGGGCGCGTTGTACGGCCTTGGAGAAGCCTACCGCCATCAATCTAAACACACCGAGGCTGAGCCATGCTACATCCAAGCAAACAGCATCTACACTCGGATCGGCAATGAAAGTGGTCAAGCGGACGCGTTGTACGGGCTTGGAGAAACCTACCTTCACCGATCCTATTACAACGAGGCCGCTGTATCTTACACCCAAGCAAAGGACATCTACAGTCGGGTCGGCAATGACGGTGGTCAGGCGGATGCCTTGTACGGGCTTGGAGAAGTCTACCGCCACCAATCCAAACACACTGAGGCCGAGCCATGTTATATCCAAGCAAACGAAATCTACACTCGGATTGGCAATAGCAATGATCAGGCGGACGCATTGTACGGGCTTGGAGAAGCCTACCGCCGACAATCCAAATACACTGAGGCCCGATATTAGGTATTACATGTGAGCAGAAGGGGAATAATAATAATAATAATAATAATAAGCTTGCCCCGGCAAGGGCAGAGGTCAGGCGAAGGCGATGTAGGCTGCTGTACCCTGTTCTACGGGCTTGAAGGGATCGGTCTATCTTCATTCGTTCCAGACATAGAGAAGCCGAATTCTGCTACATACGAGTGGTTATGATCGTGCCGGCAGTGGCAAGTGTCAGATAAATACCTAGTGCCCGGCGGAAGAGGCCTACAGTCGCCAATGCCAGCACACTCAAGCACATCATATCATTTCCAGGCAGGAGCAATCTACCGTCTTCGATCCAAAACACCAAGACCGAATATTTCTACACCCAGACCCACGACTTTGACACGATTCAAGTAATCTGAAACACGACTAATTGCGAGTGAGGCACAAAGTCGCCCGCCAGGTTCATGGATCGGGCCACTATGCATATGGTGTCTAATTCTTGCCTCTGCACCTTGCACGGGCAGTGTGTTGTACTTCATCACTATAAGTCGTTTAATGTGCAGTGGCATTTCAGTGGATGATAGTTGTCTAGGAAAGGCGGGAAAGCGGAGATGATTCCATAGACCCGATACAATGTTTCATCCTCCTCAGATCAGAGCCTGCGCACGCTATGATAACGGTACCATAACCGCCCGATATTATTTTTTTCGTCTAGTTGATCTCAACTACTGACTGGCAGTGTGTGACATGCAGTGTGTGACATGCATAATACACAGGAAACCGCTACGTGAGTATCAGCTATGCACTCACGCCCGAGTCAAAGCCCGACGTCTCTCTTCCCGCCCCCTCCCGTACGTCTTTGACAATAGCCGCCAGCCTCCTCATCGCCTCATCAAATTGCTCTTCAGGCAATACGCTAAAACTGGCCCTCACGTAGGCACTCATTCTCCCGTTCGTGAAAAAGCTCGTCCCAGGAAGCGCCAAAACCTTTTCCTTCAACGCTCTCCGGACAATGACGTCCTCTGAATCACCTTCTTCTGATCCTGGGACGGGCGGTAAAAGCAGCTTGAACCAGATGAACATCCCCGCTTCGGGAGTGGACCATTCTGCCAAGCCTTCCAAGTGCGTACGCATCGCGGCAGCAAAAAGGTCTCGTTTTCGACGGTAGACGCCAGCAATGTGATTGACGTGTTGCTGGAAGCCATCATATCCCCAGTGGTTTAGCAGGGAATAGGCTACAGCCTGGCTGAAACTTGACGGCTGAAGGGTGGAGGAGGATGTCTGGCGGAAAGGGGCGTCTTGAGCGGACAATGTATCGACTCTGGTCATTCTTGCTCGACTCACGATGAGGTTGATAGCATTTACAATTGGTGTCGGACCGGACACGAAGCCTAAGCGCATGCCTGGAGGAGTCATCAGCACCAGACCCGCGTTCTAGAGCGTAACAATACCCCACCTGCTGACAATATTTTGGAGAAACTATCAAACCTGACAACATGTCCCATCGGACCAGCGATTTCTTTTTCAAGTTGGAAATAACTGGGGGCGCGAGGCCCATCTCCATAGTAGAGATAGAAGTACGGGTCATCTACGAGGCTACGGTTCAGCCCTTTTCAATCGCCTGCCTATCCCTAAAGGAAGAAATCACCGACCTTCGAGGATGAGGAAATTATGCTCTCTCGCGAGCTGAAGCACTTTCCGTCGCCTCTCAAGTGTTGCACTGGCACCGGTGGGGTTACAACCGTACTTTCGCAGTCATTAGCAACGATAGCGTCTTGAGATTTAAACACAAGGGCCTCACCGGGACGGTGTACAAGAGCTTAGGCCTCCGCTTGTCTTTTGGCCAAGTCTGAAGGACGTATTCCAAATCGTCCGCCAGGATCCCGTCAGCGTCGGTTGAAACCTCTGATGCATGACATTTAAGCAAGGCAAAGATTGGGATTACGCCTCTATGCAATAAATATGGGTGGTCATAAGATGTCTGTCACGGGGCTCCCTTGACGGGCTCGAGGGGGCTTACGCGTAAACGGGAGCTTCCACGAGAACGGAGTCTCCCTCATCCAGTAGAGACGTAAACGCCTGAAAGTCTTCAGGGTTTGGCGCGTTGTACCCTTCGAGTCGATGTTTAAGCTCACCTTTGAAAGCACGTCTTGACTGCCACATCCGACGCTCAACGTCCATCCCTCGCCCTCGGATTTCCTCCCGTGATAACGCTCTTGCAAACCACACAACCAGTCTACGAACCTCGGAATACCGCTTGTCTCGCTATACTGAAGCGCATCAACAAGTACATCGCCTTCTAGGCTCAACGTTGTTGACTTGTCACGATTCGCATCGTTGGGATGAGAGACAGTCAGGGTGAGCTGTTGGAATGGAAAGGTTTCCGGGGCTGGAAGCCCCGCGAAGACTGAGAGCATGCCCGGGATTCGGGACAACGGGATAACTTTGCGAACTGCAGGAAAGATACGGCACTCGTGAGGTCATGTGGACCGTGACAAACCTAGTGACTAGACGTACTGGGACTCGGAAGATATCGCTTTGCAGTGTCGGACAGATAGTTGTCGTAAAATTTGGGTGGAAGGACTCTCTCGTCTACCGTCGAATTTGGGCGTGAGGAAGTGGGCGAGGAGGGTGTGACCACTGCAATGCCATCGTTATGCGTGACGGACGCGACCTAATGAGCGTCAACTGTGAACTTAGTACCTTCGATCAGAATAAACAAACGGATCGAACCATCTTGGTATTAGAACTGTATCCAGTAGGAGGAGACATGTAGAAATGGGAGAGGATGTGAAGCGTTGTGGGAGCAGGAAGGGGTCAGAGTACTTCGTACATAAAGACCCCAGGCAAGCGGGCGCCTAACGACCCGAGAGTCACACCAGAAAAGCATTCGGGGCACCGTCTCCACCTCCAACGCTGACTGTAATTGGTAGATAACCATTTACGAAAGAGCCATGTACCTCGAGGTCCAGAGCTGACAAATATTCCGGCCGGATATGACGCTTATTCATCAGCCGAGAGGAGCACCGCGAGGTCGCAGTGAGATAAGGCCCACTAGATGTGACTCTCGAATTAAAGGAGCCGTCGGCAATGCTGACGATTTGATCGACATGGAAAGATCTCGCATTTCAACAAGGAGTGAATCACTGGTGGATATACGAAAAAATGGAACGACGCCAAGGCTAAAGCTACATCGGTGCGTGACTACACGAGAGAAGGAGCCAGGGCAAATACATCGCCCCCCATGTGCTCGGCTTGATCGGACGTAACTATGGTGCAAATAAGCATAACGGGGCCGACATGGGGAGTAAGCTGGGCTCGCAGGCCAAAGGCCCATCTAGCGTTCGACTTTGGGTCGGTTGGGTCGGAGATCCTGCTTGGTTCGCCCGCTAAGGATCAGCCCGAGGGGAGAAACTGGGTCCGGCGCCGGGTCCCTCAGAGCCTCCTTCTGTTTCTGCCAGACTTCTGTAAATGCTGCCCCTGAGAAGCGATAGTTGTCGGCATCGCTGAAAACTCTCGGATACTTGCTCTGCAAGTCCAGAACGTCGGCGATGCAGACTTCAAGACTTTGACTGATTTTTCCCAATTCTTCGCGCATCTGCACGGGGATTAGCGGTTAGCTTTCAGTTTCTCCGAGGAGGGGCTCGTGGCAGCCGTATCACGTACCTTGGGCGTATCCTATTCGATGGTCGCAACCTTCTCCTTGAGCTCCTGTGCGACCTTCTCAGCTTCGGCCTGAGCTGCTATCCCCGCTTGGTGCACCTCATCCAGAGCTTTTCGCAAGCCTTGGTTTTCTTCGGCGAGTGTTGCAATTCGCCAGCGCATGCGCTGCCTCCAACTTGCCAAGCAAGGATGGCTCGGCGGAGTCGACTCTGCCTGAAAGAGTAGTCTCGACTCCCGTAACCACTTCCTCGCGGGTCTCCGAAGTCTTGAGCTTTGTGTCCACCGAGTTTTCAAGACTAGAGAACCTCTCGTCGACTGCGATTCGAATGTCGCGTGGTTCTTCTCTTTTTTTGTGGATCGACCGGCCTCTGAGGCTGGGTGGATGCACCAGCCTTGGCCCTATCCTCAACTGGGAACTCCGAATCTAGCGCAAGGAGCGGATTATATTTGAGGGTGTTAACGTCTCTCTTGCGTGAGTACCACTCGAGGCGAGATTCTACGGTAGATGTGAAGGCCTAGACCAAAGCGCGAGTCCAGTCGTTTCGAAGAGTGAACCGACTTGCTCGGGCGGAGCTCGGAGATAAGATTGGTAAGCGAGTCTAGTTCGTAGGTTGAATTAGCAAGTAATGTCCAAACAGCGGGGACCTATCAACACATCACATAACCCCATTTAGAGATTTCCCCCTTGACTACTAGTTGTCCCACTTCCCGGAGGGCGGCTGGGAAGGAGCGTGGCGCGGTACCTGCACTGCCTCCCCCGGAACAACCATCGGCCCCCGACCCCAATACTCCCACTGCCATCTCCTTGGTCAATTGATATCTTACCGGTCCCCAGCTTCCCCTCTCTTGCACTAGTTTCTATCAACTCTCAAACTTGCGGAATGTTAATATTGGCCTCGGACCTGCTCGAACCATTTGATGACCCCCATCCCTGGACTCACCTATCTCAATTCCGGACTTCCAACAAGGACAGAAATTCCGAAGGAGACGTAGATACCGAGCTACCACAAGGCGATAATCCACACGCAGGATCAGACGACACAAAACCAAGGAAACTCTCTGCCGTAGGTCCGACTTCTTGTTTGCGGACGCTCGGACGGTTGACATGCCGTGACCACGCACAGCGAGAGAGGCTCGACAACTTGTCGACATTTCGGGTCAAGCCTAATGCACTCAATTTTGCCTCGTCAGGGCTGTGTGGAAGAGGAGGCAAAGGCGAGGTGGTGCGGGCAATCTTTCAACGTAGATTCTGGAATTTCAAGAAGGGAGTGGCAGTGAAGAAGCTTAAATATTACAGAAGCGTGGACCAACATAGATTCTCTAATGTAAGGGACCCGAATATCCTCGGCCCAGCCTTCCTCGCTTACTATACGCAACTAGGAATATGCTCACGAAGTCGAGTTGATGGCTGTGTTATCTCACGAAAACATCATCCAATTGGTCGGGTTTGTCGAGGACATTGAAAGGGGACAAGCTTGGATAATTATGTCTTGGGAGCCGAATGGAAACCTTAGCGAGTTTCTTGCCACCGGAAGGTGGGAGATCCCTGAACGCATTTCTCTCGTGAGCGGTCACATGGCATTAAGGAGGGTTTGCACAAGCTCACACTCTATCGATTTCAGATCCAGGATACCTTTGAAGGCCTCAAGTACCTTCACACTCGGCAACCGCCGATATGCCATGGCGATCTCAAGGCGGTGAGGTGGGATTTCGCTCGTTGATCGGTCCACATCTCACCTCAGGCACGCTATAGCTCAACATTCTCGTCAGCTCGTCATATCGTGCAATTATTACTGACTTCGGGTCAGCCCGTGTCTTGAGGGAGCGGGCCGACAGAGGCGCGGCCGAAGGAAGCAGCCAACCCGTAGACACCAATCGAACCCCGGAGGGAGATGGTCCTCGACTAAACGTTACTGCAACTGGTAATCAGTTAACCTTAACGGGGCCTGCATGGTCGCTCCGTTGGGCACCTCCTGAAGTCGTGAATGGGAACCACCCGGGTTTACCGAGCGATATTTGGTCAGCCGGGTGGGTGTGTTGGGAGGTAAGGTGTTCTCAGAACCCCAAAGTTTGGGTCGCGGAAACTGAGCTTCAACAACGGATTCTCCATAGGTCATGACGGATAAACTTCCGTTTCCCGACCTTGATTCAGGAACTGCTATCACGCTCAGGGTGATCGAAGGCAAAGTCCCTACAGCTAAGGAGGATGTGCGGCTGTCGCAAATTGTCAGGCTCTGCAGCCTGATGACGGATTGTTGGGTGTTGGACCCTAGAGATCGGCCGAGCGTTTTCCGGTGTTGCGACGAAGTTAAATATGTGGTAAGTCTGGCAGTCATGTCTGTGAAATATTTTCCTTATACACCCCTTTCAGCCGTCACTGCGCCCGTTGGGTAGGGTCCCTCCGGGCTCCAAAGCTGGAACTAGTCGTCTCTTGTTACAACTGGGTCGCATGCACTTCTTGCACGCTCGCTACGACGATGCGGGTGCCCTCTTTGAACAAGTTCTTGGAATTTCAACTCATGACGATTCTCTCAAGGAACGGGCAGAAGCCTCGCATTGGCTGGGAAGCATCTTCGCCGCTCGGTGCGAATTCGGAAAAGCAGAACAGTTTTACGCTCAAGCACAAAGTACCTACACTGGTGTAGGCGATGAGCTGGGTCAAGCAAACGCCCTGCAAGGGCTGGGGAGTGTCTACCGTTCTCGACACAAGCTCGCCGAAGCCGAACAATCTCTAATTCAGGCACAAAATATCTACGATAGGCTTGGTGAAGACCGAGGTCGAGCGAGCGTCTTGTGTGGGTTGGGCGAAATCTACCAGGGTCGATCCAACTCCCAGAAGGCTGAGGAGTCTTTCATCGAAGCTCGAAATATCTACATCCGCGTCGGTGATGCGCATGGTCTAGCTAACACACTCCAAGGCCTAGGTGATGTTTACCGTTCTCATGACGGATTCGTCAAAGCCGGCGAATTCTTCGGCCAGGCGTGTAACATCTTCACCCGCATCGGCGATGACGTGGGCCGAGCAAGTGCATTAGTAGGGCTGGGTGACGTATATTACGCCCAATCTATATATGAACCAGCCAAATCATCTTTTACTCAGGCGCTAGAGATTAGCACTAAGATCAGCAATGTACAGGGTCAAGCGATGGCGTTGTGCGGAATGGGGGACGTCTGTCGGAGTCAATCCGAATATCCCGAGGCCGAGCAGCGCTACACTCAGGCACATGACCTCTACAACCGCATCGGAGATTCTGTGGGCCAGGGGAATGCTTTATCCCAGCTAGGAGAGGTTAACTGCGATCAATACAAAGACAATGAGGCCGCATCGGCTTATACCCAGGCAGGAGGCCTCTACCGCTCTGCATCCAAAGACGTCGAGGCCGCATCGGCTTATACCCGGGCAGGAGACCTCTATCGCTCTGCATCCAAAGACAATGAGGCCGCATCGGCTTATACCCAGGCAGGAGACATCTACCGCTCTGCATTCAAACGCGTCGAGGCCGCATCGGCTTATACCCGGGCAGGAGACCTCTATCGCTCTGCATCCAAAGACAATGAGGCCGCATCGGCTTATACCCAGGCAGGAGACATCTACCGCTCTGCATTCAAACGCGTCGAGGCCGCATCGGCTTATACCCGGGCAGGAGACCTCTATCGCTCTGCATCCAAAGACAATGAGGCCGCATCGGCTTATATCCGGGTAGGAGACCTCTACCGCTCTGTATCCAAACACGCCGAGGCCGCATCGGCTTATACCCGGGCAGGAGACCTCTATTGCTCTGCATCCAAAGACGCCGAGGACGCCGAGGCCGCATCGGCTTATATCCGGGCAGGAGACCTCTACCGCTCTGCATCCAAACACTCCAAGGCCGCATGGGCTTATACCCGGGCAGGAGACCTCTACCGCTCTGCATCCAAAGACGCCGAGGCCGCATCAGCTTATATCCGGGCAGGAGACCTCTACCCCTCTGCATCCAAAGTCGCCGAGGCCGCATCAGCTTATTTCCGGGCAGGAGACGTCTACAGCTCTGCATCCAAAGACGCCGAGGCCGCATCGGCTTATATCCGGGCAGGAGACATCTACCTCTCTGCATCCAAAGACGCCGAGGCCGCATCGGCTTATTTCCGGGCAGGAGACCTCTACCTCTCTGCATCCAAAGACGCCAAGGCCGCATGGGCTTATACCCGGGCAGGAGACCTCTACGACTCTGCATCCAAAGGCGCCGAGGCCGCATCGGCTTATATCCGGGCAGGAGACTTCTACCTCTCTGCATCCAAAGTCGCGAAGGCCGCATGGGCTTATACCCGGGCAGGAGACCTCTACAGCTCTGCATCCAAACGCGCCGAGGCCACATCGGCTTATATCCGGGCAGGAAATCTCTCCCGCTCTGCATCATGAGGGAAATCCGACGTCGCTTTGTAGTTCTACAAACATGATATATCTGTCCTAGTTTATTCAGTAGGAGGAGATTGGTGAGGATGTAAATCTTTGTGGGAGCAGGGCGAGGTCGGAGTATTTTGTAGATAAAGACCCCAGGCAAGTGGGCGCCCGACGACTCAAGAGCCACACCAAAAAAGCACCCTCCAAAGCTGACTGTAGTTAGTGGATACCCATTTACGAAAGAGCCGTGTACTTCGAGGTCCACAGATTCCGGCCGGATATGACGCTTATTCACCAGCCAAAAGGAGCACCGCGAGGTTCGCAGCGAGGTAAGACTCACCAGATGCGACTCTCGAATTCAAGAAGCCGTCGGCAATGCTTACGATTTGATCGACATGGAAAGATCCTGCATTTCAGCAAGGAGTGAATCACTGGTGGATATACAAGAAAAGGGAACGACGCCAAGGCTAAAGCTACATCGGAAGACTACGTGACTACAGAAGGAAGGGGCCAGGGCAAATGCTTTGCCCCCCGTACGCTCGGCTTGACCGGACGAAATTATGGTGCCGATAAGCATAACAAGGCATGATAAGAAAACGGTAGAGGGTGGAATTAGGGCATATAGAGGTGAAAAGAGGAGCTTAGTGAAAGGATTAGAAACATAAGTTACAGACGTTCGTTTCGTTTCGTGACCGATGAACGGGTTGACGCTGAATTAGGATAGTCGAAAGGCAGCAAGGAGGGCCGACATGGAGAGGAAGCTGGGCTCGCAGGTCAAAGGCCCGTCTGGCCTTCGACTTTGGGTCCGTTGGTTGGAGAACCCGCTTGGTTCGCCCACTGAGGACCAGACCGAGGGGAGAGACTGGGTCCAGCACCGGTCGAAGCCCCGCCGGGTCCTCGAGACCGTCCCTCTACTTCTGCCAAACTTCTATGCATGCTGCTCCTTAAGAAGTGGTAGTTGTCGGCATCACTGGAAACTCTCTGATACTTGCTCTGCAAGTCCAGAATGTCAACGGCGCAGACTTCAAGACTTTGACCCATTTTCCCCAGCTCTTCACGCATCTGCAGATGAATTAATAGTTAGAATCAGTTACCGCGGGAGAAAGAATGGGGGGCCAAGGAAGGCCGTTTCGCGTACCTTGGGCGTATCCTGCTCGATGGTCGCAACCTTCTCCCTGAGCTCCTGGGCGACCTTCTCAGCATCGGCTTGAGCTGCTAACCTCGCTTGGTGCTCCTCATCCAGATTTTTGCGCAAGCCTTGGTTTTCTTCGGCCAGTGTAGCAATCTGCCCTTGCAAGTTGTCCAACTGCAGCGCGTGGGATGCCTGCATATCCAAGAACTTTTGGTTCATGCTCGCCTGGAGCGCCTCCAACTTGCCAAGCAAGGACGACTCGGTGGAGTCGACTCTACTCGAGAACGTGGTCTCGACTCCTTTGACCATCTCCTCAACGCGGGTCTTGGAGGCCTTGAACCTCGTGTCCACTGAGGTCTCGAGGCTAGAGAACCTCTCGTCGGTTGTGGACTCGAATGCCACGTGCTTCTTTTCGATTGTCTTGCCCATGGTATCGATCTGGGTGCTATAAGTCGACTCGAGTTCGGTGATCCTGTTCTCAACGGCGGTTTCGAGGTACTCAGTCTTGAGGGTCAAGTTGCTGTCCATATTCTTGAGCTTTGTCTTTAAACAATGTCGAACCTGTTAGACAAAGAGCATGGGCACAAGGTCGCGTGATTCAGTTATAGGACAAAGCAACCATAGGCCAAAGCGCACTCACGTCGTTCACATCAATAGCCTCTCCAACGCCTTTCTCAAACGGATCGAACGCTCTCCACTCCCTCTCCATAGCCGCGTAGCGTCTTTCCGATTCGGTCAGTTCCGTAGCACGACTCCTCTCCAAATCCGTCACCCTCGCTCCAACTTTGTCCATCTCGCCGTTACTCAGGACAGCAACACCAACTTGGTTCGCGAGGGACTCGACGTGTCGTTCGAGCTCATCGACGACTTTCTTATGCTCTTCGAGGTCCACCGGTTTGACAAAGACCGAAGCCAGGCGTTCGAATTTGTCATCGAACGTCTCAGCGAGCAGCATCCGGTTATCATCCAAAGTCGAAAACGCTTCGCAGCTCGTGTTTTTCAGCTCTTCCAACTTGCCTAGGAAGCAGGATTCCATCTCCCGGAGCCGGTCCTCGTTAACATATGACGTGGCGTTAGCATCTACGACCAGGGCTGGAGCGTCAATCTGAAGGCCAAGGGCTGGGGCTGGGCTCTTCGAGCGAGCACGGGAAGCCTCAAAGGAGGTCTCAAGTGTACCGGCGAGGGTCTCTAGATCCACGCGCATGACCTTATGGACAGACATGAACGCCCAGTCCAACTCGCTCATCCTTTCTTGATACTTTAACTCGGCTTCCTTGAGACGGGTTTCGACTTTCTTCCGAGCTTCTCGTTCTGCCACCCTGGCCTCTGCTGCTGCAGCAGCTTCCATAGCTTTCCTCTTTCGTGGATCGACCGGCCTCTGGGGCTCAGTAGATGTAGCAGCCTTCGCCTCAACTGGGAACTCCGAATCTAGCGCAAGGAGCGGATTAAATTTGAGTCTGTTTACGTCTCTCTTGCATGAGTCCCACTCGAGACGAGATTCTACGGTAGATGTGAAGGCCTTGACCAAAGCGCTAGTGGCAAGGCGGGTCAGAGGAAGTTTCAAGGGTTGCAAAACGTATGGCTTTGACTCACGGAAGGCGGTCCTTCGAGAACTCGCGAGGCAGAGACCGTTCTTCGGCTAAGAGAAGTTGAAGGGCGTGATGCGGCTGATGCGGTCGTGGAAGAGGGGAAGACGGCCGTTTGGGGGGTAGGGTCGACAACCAGTGGCGCTTCGCGGGATATTGCCGAACGCGCAGCGTCTTTCTGCACTTGGAGCAATTCGGTTACTGGAGCCGATGGTATTACGAGGGATGTCGTGTCTATTGGCTTGACTTTGAGGACTGCGGGTCGAGGAGGTGGAGCAACCAGCGCCGGCTCGATGTCCATAGAGTCGCTCGATGTATCCATCGAGTCGGACGATTCCATCCCTGGGACATCCTGCGGTACGATACCAGAGCTCCGGGGACGGCTGAAGACGTTGACGGGTGCAACGACGCTCGAATTGGCTTGAAGCGAGGTTCTAGCCTCTGATCACTGCAGTCGACTCTGCCCCCCCCATCCCCCGCACATCCGCAAAGGACGCCGACCCGATGCGAGAATTGGGCAAACAACGGGTATACGACAGAGCCATCTTGCCGGATGATCCTCGCGAACGTGAAGGTCGCAAAGTGGACAGAGTTTCCGTCGAGTTGCGAGACAAGGCTGGAGTTGAACCCCGATGAAGGGAACGGTTGCACATCGGCAGTTGGGTGGGCGGAAGACGATGAGGGAGGGGATAATTTGATAAAGGAAGAGAGATGGTGTGGTCGTCGCGGTTGCGCAGGGAGGAGGAAGTTGTGAAGCGGGGCATCTTGGGGGAGGATGGTTAGGCCGGCTCTGACGACATGGCTGGGACCACGCGCTTTAAGGACTGGCGACCGGTAGGAAAAATGCGCATCGACATGCGATAAAGACACAGGCTTCATCACGGTGTCCCGTGCCCTAGGCGGTGAACGAGAGAGACTGCCTTGTCGAGGACGTTGCGGAATAGTTGAGGTGGCCCGCCGCCGTCATCCCCCGTACCGACGCTGCTGCTGCTGCTGCGATGCTTGAACATTGGAGAGAAATCGCAGTGCACGTTAATCTGGTGGTTGTGGTTGTCCCTGGAGGTATCTGGCAGCGTGGTGTTGCGGGGCTTTGGTGGTGGTTGACGAGAGGAAGATGAGGTGGGGTGGGTCGAGGTGATCGCAGACCTAAATGATATATGAAACAAGAACAATGAAAAAGAAAAAAACTGTAAAATTCCCTCCTCAAGGCCTCTCTTATGCTTTAAGCCGGTCCATACCTGGGGAGGAGCGGGTTCTGGGGGAGGGTGGTTTTAAGGAGGGGGTTGATCATGAGGAGGCGAGGGGGGTGTTAGCTTTTGGACTGAAAGACTCTAGAACCAATTTAGCTCAGCTGCCGCTCTTACTCGAGACTACATCGACCTCTCAATTCTATGCTCGTCCTTGGACTATTTACGTTCCGGTGTATTCTGTTGTTGACCGTCGCGAGCTGAAGACATTGAGGGAGTAGGGTTAAGTGGGCGCGAAACGGAGCCAAGCTGGATCAATTATGGGCCCTGCCATCCGCAAGTATAGCTTCAAGACGTACGGACCCACGCATAAAAACAACGCTTGACTCGGTATTCGCGCGTTCTGAAGGCGAGTAGCAGGCTTGCAGGATTGGAAGCGTGATGTGCCTAGCCAAGGAGGGACTGATATATAAATCCTGCGCTCGCATGGGGGCTCTCTCGCCATTGGATCCAGTGATGGTGACGGTCGGTCGAAATTTGATATCTGTTTTCCTTCGGTGACCATACTGCACTAAATCTCCTTTTCGTTTTCGTCACCAACCTCGAGCCGACTTTAAAAAGCGTTCAGGGCTTGGGAGCCGTCCGACGATCTAGGGGCACTGCCGGCGGAGCGGAATCGGCAACTCGACACAGTAGTACCCCTGCGCGGTGAGGCGTCCCATGTTTCCGAGATCTCGGTTCGCAGGGGCTCGTCTATCTTGCGGTGGCGGCGAGTGATGCTGCATGGGATTGAAGTTGCACATGGTTCTGTTGATCCCTTGGCTGCCCCGTCCACACTCGTGACCCAGCTTGGTAAGTTGGGCCCAACCGCAAGAGCTGCATTGACCGCCGCAAGGTTTGGGCGTCGCTTTGGCACCTCTCGCTAGATTGTAGAACGCTGCGTCCTACAACGGGATCATTGTTTAGCGAAGTCGTGAACTGGTTGGGTGGCTGTTGGGCTGCTGCGACCCGGGGATTCGGTAATTGCAAGGTTGTTTCGAACGCATGCACACAACGTTCCGCTGAGGTAAGTACCAGCTCAAGGCACTGTCTCGGACTCTGCGTGTGGTTTTGGAAGAGAGCTGGACTGTAGGATACTCGCCTGACACCGACCTCCAACACTCGCACAACCTTCCCTCTTGCTGATCTCACAGTTCCTCTTTCCCTTACCCCCTTGCACTAGTTTCTTTCGACTCCCGAATTTGTCGAATGATGTTGGCCCCGGAGCCTCTAGAACCTTTTGACGACCCTCGTCTCTGGATTCAACTTCAGACCTCCAACGATGATGAAAATACCAAGGGAGACGCAGATACCAAGACACAGCAAGTGGATCCACGCGCAGTAATCAACGGCTCTACACCCAAGAAACTCTCTGCCGTAGGTCCGACTTCTAGTCCTGGGACGCTCGGATCATTGACGAGATGGGGCCACGCACAGCGAGAAAGGCTGGACAAGTTGTCATCCTTCCGGGTCCAACCTAACGCCCTCAATTTTTCCTCTTCAAGACTGTGTGGAAGAGGTGGCAAAGGCAAGGTGGTGCGAGCAACGTTTCAACGTAGAATATGGAATTTCAAGAAGGAGGTGGCAGTGAAGAAGCTTGGATATTACACAAGCATGGATAAGAATAAATTCTCTAATGTAAGAACCAAAATGTCCCCGACCCGTTCCTCCAACGCTTACCATACGCAAATAGGAATATGTTCATGAAGTCGAGTTGATGGCTGGGTTATCTCACGAAAACATTGTCCAATTGGTTGGGTTTATCGAGGACATTGAAAGGGGACAGGCTTGGATAATTATGTCTTTGGAGCCGAATGGAAACCTCAGCGAGTTCCTTGCCACGGGAAGGTGGGAGATCCCTGAACGCATTTCTCTCGTGAGCGGTCAAAGGGCATTAAGGAAAGTTTACACAAGCTCACAGTTTATCGATTTCAGATTCAGGATACCTTTGAAGGCCTCAAGTACCTTCACACTCGGCAACCGCCGATATGCCATGGCGATCTCAAGGCGGTGAGGTTGGATCTCGCCCGTTTTTCGGTCCGTATCTCACCTCAGGCACGCTATAGCTCAATATTCTCGTCAGCTCGTCATATCGTGCAATTATTACTGACTTCGGGTCAGCCCGTGTCTTGAAGGAGCCGGCCGACAGAGGCGCGGCCGAAGGAAGCAGCCAACCCGTAGACACCAATCGAACCCCGGAGGGGGATCGTTCTCGACTAAACGTCACTGCGACTGGCAATCAGTTAACCTTAACGGGGCCTGCATGGTCGCTCCGTTGGGCACCTCCTGAAGTCGTGAATGGGAATCATCCGGGTTTACCGAGCGATATTTGGTCAGCCGGGTGGGTGTGTTGGGAGGTAAGGTGTTCTCAGAACCCCAAAGTTTGGGTCGCGGAAACTGAGCTTCAACAACGGGTTCTCCATAGGTCATGACGGATAAACTTCCGTTTCCCGACCTTGATTCAGGAACTGCTATCACGCTCAGGGTGATCGAAGGCAAAGTCCCTACAGCTAAGGAGGATGTGCGGCTGTCGCAAATTGTCAGGCTCTGCAGTCTGATGACGGATTGTTGGGCGTTGGACCCTAGAGATCGGCCGAGCGTTTCCCGGTGTTGCAACGAGGTTAAATGGGTGGTAAGTCTGGCAGTCATGTCTGTGTAATATCTTCCTCATACACCCCCTTTTCAGCCGTCACTGCGCCCGTTAGGAGGGGTCCCTCCGAGCTCCAAAGCTGGAACTAGTCGTCTCTTGTTACAACTGGGTCGCATGCACTTCTTGCACGCTCGCTACGACGATGCGGCTGCCCTCTTCGAACAAGTCCTTGGAGTTTCAACCCATGACGATTCTCTCAAGGAACGGGCAGAAGCCTCGCACTGGCTGGGAAGCATCTTCGCCACTCGGTGCGAATTCGGAAAAGCAGAAGAGTTTTATGCTCAAGCGCAAAATACCTGCGCTAGTGTAGGCGATGAGCTCGGTCAAGCGAACGCCCTGCGGGGGCTGGGAGGTGTCTACCGCCACCGATACAAGCTCGCCGAAGCCGAACAATCTCTAATTCAGGCACAAAATATCTACGATAGGCTTGGTGAAGACCGAGGTCGAGCGAGCGTCTTGTGTGGGTTGGGCGAGATCTACCAGGGTCGATCCAACTCCCAGAAGGCTGAGGAGTCTTTCATCGAAGCTCGAAATATCTACATCCGCGTCGGTGATGCGCATGGTCTAGCTAACACGCTCCAAGGCCTAGGTGATGTCCACCGCTTTCATTGTGAATTCATCAAAGCCGGGGAATTCTTCGGCCAAGCGTGCAACATCTTCACTCGCGTGGGCGATGACGTGGGCCGAGCAAGTGCATTAGTAGGGCTGGGGGACGTATATTACGCCCAATCTATATATGAACCAGCCAAATCATCTTTTGCTCAGGCGCTAGAGATTAGCATTAAGATCAGCAATGTACAGGGTCAAGCGATGGCGTTGTGCGGAATGGGGGACATCTGTCGGAGTCAATCCGAATATACCGAGGCCGAGCGGTGCTACACTCAGGCACATGACCTCTACAACCGCATCGGAGACTCTGTGGGCCAGGGGAATGCTTTGTCCCGACGAGGAGAGGTTCACCGCAATCGATACAAAGAGGATAAGGCCGCATTATCTTACATCCAAGCTGTAGAGAGCTACCTCCGCGCCTCTAAGTACACCGAGGCCGAATCATGTTATACCCAAGCACAAGACGCTTACGCTCGCATCGGCAATGGCGAAGGGCAGGCAAATACGTTGTGCATGCTGGGGATGGTCTATTATGATCAATCCAGACACACCGAGGCCGAAACATGTTACACCCAAGCACAAGATCTCTACACTCGCATCTACAATAGGGAGGATCAAGCGGACGCGTCATATTGGTTGGGTGAAATCTACCACGATCAATCCAAGTACACCGAGGCTGCATCATCTTACATCCGAGCAGGACACCTGTACCGCTATGGATCTAAACACACTAAGGTGGAAACGTGTTACATAAAGGCAAGAAATGATTATGCTTACACCCGCAATAGCGAGGGCCAAGCAAATGCATTGTATGCGTTGGGAGCAGTCTACCACTCTGCATCGAAAGACACCGAGGCCACATCGGCTTATATCCAAGCAGGAGACCTCTACCGCTCTGCATCCAAAGACGCCGAGGCCGCATCGGCTTATATCCGGGCAGGAGACCTCTACCGCTCTGCATCCAAATACGCCGAGGCCGCATCGGCTTATAACCCGGCAGGAGACCTCTACCGCTCTGCATCGAAAGACGCCGAGGCCGCATCGGCTTATACCCGGGCAGGAGACCTCTATTGCTCTGCATCCAAATACGCCGAGGCCGCATCGGCTCATACCCGGGCAGGAGACCTCTACCGCTCTGCATCCAAAGACGCTGAGGCCGCATCGGCTTATACCCGGGTAGGAGACCTCTACTGCTCTGCATCCAAGGACGCCGAGGCCGCATCGGCTTACACCCGGGCAGGAGACCTCTACCGCTCTGCATCCAGATACGTCGAGGCCGCATTGGCTTATACCCTGGTAGGAGACCTCTATTGCTCTGCATCCAGAGACGCCGAGGCCGCATCGGCTTATACCCGGGCAGGAGACCTCTACTGCTCTGCATCCAGATACGCCGAGGCTGCATCGGCTTATATCCGGGCAGGGGACCTCTACCGCTCTGCATCGAAAGACGTCGAGGCCGCATCGGCTTATACCCGGGCAGGAGACTCCTACCGCTCTGCATCCAAAGACGCCGAGGCCGCATCGGCTTATACCCGGGCAGGGGACCTCTACCGCTCTGCATCCAAAGACGCCGAGGCCGCATCGGCTTATACCCGGGTAG
>WSTY01000373.1:0-21201 GCA_019633465.1 Tulasnella sp. 417 | reverse complement strand
CCCCCCTCCCCACGTATGTGTCTAGTATAGTTAGCATAGTCTGTGAATATATAGATATATAATCTTCGTATATATATGAGCATTATGAACAAGAAAAGGCGTGAATTGGATCGAAATGCTCGTTTCTGGATATAATTGTAGATAAGGGGTTAGCGGGGGCGAAACACCTTACAGGGTCTCATCAGCCTTACAGCCCTTATCAAACCTCTAAAGTTACCATGGTCTCTTGTACGGTTATCAGCAACCCCTAAATTCTGGCGAGCCCTCCAGGCATTTTATTTCTTATAATGTCTTATAAGCTACTGATAACCACTTAGAAGGATAGGGTGTCGGACGTGATGGCCCGACCACAATTACAAATTCTCCCCCCACCGTCGCAATTTAGGCGCCAACAACGTCGAGTTCATTTCATACCATCCTCCTTCCTACTACAAAGTGCGCTAGCCCCTTCCGCGACCCCGAAAGGGAGAATCTCGTACTGATGGCTTACCGGATTCGGCTCATCGTAGACGTTCCATGACGGCGACCACTCTCTCCTCTCGCGCTCTGCAAACGCCACCCATTCGCTCGTTCAGATGCTGGTGCGCGGCTCGCAGTTGAGCATCGTCGTCGAGAAAACTGACGTCGTTCCTTTTGGCTCCTTGCGCGTGGAAGAATGGGATCCCGGTCACAAATGGCGTCGCCAACATCTCGTTGGACAAGACCGGCAACGTCGTTGCCTTTGGCTCCAACATGGTCAAGCCCGGTACGTATGGGGACTGCGGTGCCCGTTCTAGCCCTCAGCTGACCACTTGGGCATTCTCTCTCTCGCAGACCAAATCTCCCCAGCGAAACCTCTCCTCCCCAAAAACATTGCCATCCAATCCGCTGCTGCGTCCCTGGGTATCCCTCACTACGACGCCGTCCCCGTCACGCTCTCCTACGTCTTGCAACCCGCACCTTCCGGTACCGATCCCAACTGCAAATGGGCCATCCTGACCCACCAGTTCCAGCTACGCAACGAGAACGCATCCAAGTGGGTCCAGGCGCACATCGACGTGACCAAACTCACCCAAGGCGAGGTGCTCCACGTCGTGGACTTCGTCACGCACGCTTCGTACCGCGCTCTCGAGTGGCAAAACCACGATCCGACTTGGGGTGATGGGATCAAAGTGGTTACGGACCCGCAGGATCAAGAAGCTTCGCCGGAAGGGTGGCATACTAGGAATGGGGCTTCGTACGAGGATACGCAAGGGTGAGTTTCTACGTCTCCCTCCGCCTCTCCTCGAGGCTCTTTTACGATGTGGTGTAATTCACCGACCCCCTGGTTTCGATTTCTATGGAATAGCTTCTGCGGTTCACCGGATTGAACAAGTTTGTGCAATGATGCAATTGACGTTTATTGGGCACCCTTCCAGAAACGGTAGGTATCCTCTCCTCTCCTTTCCGTTCGGCTGTACGTTTCGACAATAGATTCCTCTTCTATATGCATATCTGAAATACCTCATCCTCTAATCTACATGCAAACCGGGTGCGTCTGACATCGGCGACTAGCGGCGAGTAATTGTTGCGTTTATTCCTGTGAGCAGGTGCGTAGGTTTCAGCCCCTCGACGACGCTGAGGTGGGTATCCCGCTTGGAATTGTCGACCGTTTGGTCGAATTTGTATATAAGCGAGCGTCTCAACCATTCCTCCGCGTCTTTGTCCGTTGTTATGGAATTCCCGAGTGTCCAGTCCTCGATAGCCAGGCGGACGAGGGCGTCGAAACCAGGTCTTTTCTGCCGTGTCTCCACAACGGTACGTATCTGCTCGAGCGTGCATCCACCGCATTGAATGAGCGTGAGCCATTGAAGGCGGGGGCATGTCGTCCCAAGGCAAACTAACCACTTGCCACCTGCAAAATTTACTCGCTCGAAGGTCAACGCTTTGAGGAGTGGAAGTCCGGCCAACGCGCCCTCCAGATGGGTCAGCTCCTCTTCGCCCCGTAGATGTTCACACCCGTGCTGAAGGATGAATATTTTCCCGAAAGCCTCAAGCTAACGAGGTTCGGAAATGGGTGGTGTTGAGATAGGGGCAGAAGCAAGTGGTGCCTGACAGCGGCTTCGAGTCGCGCTAGGCTTAGGAAGTACCGAGAACGGTGGATCATTGGAATGTTACGGCCAGCACCGCCGGGCACCGGCAGTGCCCGGCAGTTTCCTAGGATGCCGGCCACCGTCACCGAGGATGGCCCCTTGTAAAGCCTCGGCAGGCTAGCCCGAATCCGCGGCTCAAGACCACACTCCCCGAGCAAAATCAGCTCCTGCTCCAAGGCGATCGTGATATTTCTTGTAGGATTATGTCCGTGCCATGCGAGGGGACAACGCGCTGAATCCTAGGGTATTGCGTCTCGGATCGTCGGACATTGCTCCCCGAAGCTGAGGACAGCGCAAGTCAAATCCTAGGACGGCCTGCCGTAGACCCCAGGAACTTTCATTGCAGATCCCAGGAAAGTGTCCCCTAGACCCTAGGCAGGATTGGTGATGAGCCGGGTAACCCTTCCTTTAGCCTTGAAGTTGCAAACCCAAATCCTAGGAACCCGGCTATCGAACCTCGTCAACCTCACTGCATCGCCGCATTTATCAGTACCGACACCCTAGACTCATTGGTAGTTTCCGAGTATACATAGTGGATGACCTCGGAGTATCCATTCTATCCCGTAGGATTGTATCTCCCCTCACAATATTGGCTCACGACTTCCCGGTCCTGTATTGCGGCCAAACGATTGGGCGTCTACTTCTCAAAGGACCGAGACGTGTTCGATGGTCTCAGACAGATCTACGATGCTCAGCCAAGGTACCAGGAGGCGTAGAAGGCTTTGGGAGAAACGCGAGAGATGAACTGATGCGTCGGCAATCATCTGGGCGCGGCACACATCCTGAACGGTCTGGGACAGATGTACAATACGCAGTCGAGGAACGAGGAGATGGAAAAGACTTCCAGGGAAGCGCACGAGATTTACTCTTGCATCGGCAGTCAGGTTGGCGCGGCGAACGCTTTGGACGGTCTGGGACGGATTAACGAGGTTCAGTCGAGGTATCGGGAGACGGAGAAGGCTTCAGAGAAGCGCGCAAGATTCACCCTCGCACCGGCAATGACCTCGGTTCAGCAAACGCATTGGACGGTCTCCGACGGATCTACGATACTTAGTTGAAATACCGGGAGGCAACCATTTTTAGAGAAGCGCACAAGGTTTACTCTCGCATTGGGAATGACATGGGTTGAGCTAACGTATTGGACAGTTTGTGGAGGATCTATGATGCTCAGTCG
The DNA here is from genome assembly GCA_019633465.1 of Tulasnella sp. 417. Taxonomy (NCBI): domain Eukaryota; kingdom Fungi; phylum Basidiomycota; class Agaricomycetes; order Cantharellales; family Tulasnellaceae; genus Tulasnella; species Tulasnella sp. 417. The sequence continues at coordinate 17,916 of WSTY01000373.1, read as the reverse complement.
AGGCATCAAGAAGCGGGGACAACTTTGAGAGAAGTTGACGAGATTAAATCTCGCATCAGCAATCTCTTGGGCTGGGCGAGCGCGTTGGACGGTCTAGGAGGGATCTACGGTAGTCAGCTGAGGTTCCAGGAGGCGGAGAACGCTTTGCAGAAAGCGCACGAGATTAATTCTTGCATGGGCAACTAAGTCGGCGCTGTGAATGCCTTGGATGGTCTAGGAGGGATCTACTGCGGTCGGGCGAGGTATGATGTAGCAGGGAAGGCTTTCACGGAAGTGCATGAGATCCACTCTCACATCGGCAATGACATCGGTGTCGCAAACGGACTGGATGGTCTCGGACGGATCGAAAATGCTCAATCAATGCAGCAGGAGGCGGAGAAAACTTTGAAAGAAGCGCACGAGAGTCGGCAGTGACCTCGGTGCGGCTAACCCGTTGGGCCATCTCAGACGGATCTACGTTGCTCAGCCGAGGTAACAGGAGGCGGAAAAGGCCTTTAGGGGAGCACGCAGGATTAATCTGGCATCGGCAGTGAACTCGTTGCGGCAAATGCGCTGCATGGTCTGGGACGGATACTGTTGAATTTAGACCTTAACGTCGGTCCCATGTTGTGAGGCTCTTCCACTTGATTTTATTTTGCACTTGTCCCATTGTCCCCTTGCAATCTGACACAAGGAACAGGTGTCCACGACTTTAGCTAAGTAAATCAGGTTTCGGCACCCACTATCATAACCAGAAGTAAGGAATCCTAATCTATACCTAGTTCCACCACTTTGTTGATAAAATGGTAATATACTAGGTGTATCTAGACACCCTACTCTTGATTTTTATTCCACCAAAAGATCCCTCTGGTTACCCTAGGCTGATCAAGTACCTTTCCAGGGGATCCTTTTGGGTTTCCTCGCTTTTCAATTGTCTGAACCCAGGAGAAACACGCCCCTTCCGAGGTTACAATGCGTAGTTGCCTTAGCGTTACGATTAATTTTTCTAATAGAATGTTAATATCCCCCAAGGGTATATATTGCGACCACCTAGGTAAAGGGAGACAGATTGCGAGGCAACTACAAGGCCGCTCCTAGGATATGATGGCCGGCAGCCGAGAAATGGCCGGCACCGGCGGTGTCCAATGTTCCGTCCTTCTGGAAGTACCGGACGCGCGGTAGGTCGAGACAGGAGAGGATCGCATCATGACTCTCTTCCGGAAGCCGTATCCAGAGCTCCCTTAAGGACTGATGAGATATGCGCGGTAGTGGCGGCACTTGCGCAGGGAAGCGATGACCACCCATCATCGCCAGGCTGTCACAGTGGATGTGAAGTGTGTGGAGATTGGGCAGAGAGAGGAGGACGCGCTGTATGGACTTGACATTCTCGATTTCTCCGGCTTGGGAGAATTCGAACTGTGTGAGTTGAAGGGCTTGTAACTTGGTGAACCGAGCGATAAAGTAGTCGTGAGGAAACCTGACCACCACAAGCTCTCTCAAGCTCGGTGCTTCTCCGTGGACGAAAGGGTTGATCTCGCATCTCGTCGTCGTCGGAGGTTGAAAGGGACTCTTCGCCCTTTCTCCAACTGCTGTGAGACTGTCCAACATGGGCGCCGATGCATCTCGTAGTTGGTCGAAGATCAACCGAGAGATCTTTTTGGGTACACGATCCACCCGAAACGACCTCCAGTGCGAGACGTGCGGCATGATGAGTCGCATGATTGCGTTGGCGTTTTTGACGCTGGCGTTTTTGAATGGCTGAGGTTCGATAACAATGTCAAGTGGAGAACCTCGGGCACGTTCCAACCACACCGTGTACTTCGCAATGGCCGGCTGGATGTTGGCCTGACGGAACCCTAGGGTCGCCCAGAACACACCAGTGTCCAGCGCGTAGCGTCTCCAAGTACGGCATACGTGGGATGCAATGATGGGAAAATTTGAGTAGTATTTGTCCTCGCCATCGTTCCAGCACAACAAGGCGATGGTTAGAAAGATGTCATAGGGAATATTGCTGAGCATATGGATCCGGATTGTGATATCAGTGTTGTCTGAGGTCGACATTGACGAGGCGTTCTTGGAAATGGTCTCTGTTGCGTTCATGTTGAGTTGTGGTTGGTTCGGAGCTGGGCCGGAATTCATATCAAGAGGATGCTCAGTTCTGACCTTTGGGGCCAGTTTTATAAGACCAGATGTGAATTATGGGACAACCAGAGACAACCTTGAAGCGGCACTTCCTTTAGACGTACTGATAAATTGTTAGGTAAAAGTAAATGGAGGCCGGTATCAAAGCCGCAACGGCGAACGAAGCACTATCGCCGTCTGGGATATTAGGGAGGTCGGACCTGATTCCTGGTGCTCGCTTCACGCGCGGCTCCAGGTGGCAACTTGAGCGATTCTCGGTAGGTTGAAGCGACAGCCGGAGCTCAAGCAACTCCAGCGCCCCTGTCCCCGAAGATCACGTGGTGCTTCGAACTCTACGAGCTCACCAATGACCACCATCACCGTTCGACAGAGCTGCCACCCTCCGCCCCTTCAGGCTCGAGAGAAAATCATAGAACACCAGAGGAGGTTGAACTATGCAAAAGTCGTCTAATGCAACCATTCGCCCCCGACCTGACTCAACCATCGCCTGAACCAGACCAATCAAAAGCGCGTTCGGACGGAGTCTACATCGCCCGCCAGTGGCCTTCAGGTGCCGAAACCTGCTTTCTATGATGGCGTTATTAGCCAGTGCAAGGTGTGTCGATGGTCGCAGCATGGGGGATTATTCGAGGGCCGGGTTGAGGTGCAATGTCCTCCCGCCGGTGCCGCTCCCGGATGAGAGAGGGATATGAAAAACCTGTTCGTCAATGCCGAAAAGGTCTCAACGTCATGCCCTACAGTAACAGGACATACCTTGACAAAGCCAGGGCTTTGGTTCGAGGATGTGAGATCAGAGCTCGGTCGCCCATCTATACACCAGTACATGCACAGAGAATTCCGACCTCCTTCAGCACCCCAAGACCAGATTGATGAAGGCGAGGAAAGGGCGCGATCAAAAATAACGATAGCCCGAGCGTTGAACTTTCTTTTTTTTTTTTTTGGCGGGAATCCCGGCGTTTGCCATTCGGGCGAGGTCATCAGGAATCGCTAGCGTCCGCATCACGCATCGATATTACGCACTCGTCAAGAAACGGTAGGTATCTTCCGCTCTCCTTGGCGATCTGCCATACGTTTCGACAATAGATTACTTTGTTATATGCAAATCTGAACTACCTCATCCTCTAATCTACCTGCAAAGCGGGTGCGTCTGACATCGGGGACTAGCGAAGAATGCTTCTTGGGTTAATTCCTGCGAGCAGGAGCGAAGGTTTGAGCCCCTGGACGACGCTGAGGTAAGTGTCCCGTTTCAAATCGTCGACCGCGTCGTCGAACTTGTATGTAAGCGAGCGTCTCAGCCATTCCTCCGCTTCTTTGTCCGTTGTTATGGAGTTGCGGACTGTCGTTTGCTGGATAGCAAGGCGGACGAGGGCGTCGAAACCAGGTCTTGTCTGCCGTGCCTCCACAACGGTACGTATCTGCTCGAGTGTGCATCCACCGTATTGAACGAGCGTGAGCCATTGAAGGCGGGGGCATGTCGTCCCGACGCAAAGTAACCACTTGCCGCCTACAAAATTTACTCGCTCCAAGGTCAATGCTTTGAGGAGTGGAAGTCCGGCCAACGCGCCCTCCAGGTGGGTCAGCTCCCCTTCGCCCGTGTAGCCGGTCCAAGTATTATACGGTGAATAATCTCCTGTAATCCATAGGCTAATGAGGTTCGAAAATGGGTGGTGCTGAGATAGGGGCAGAAGCAAGTGGGGCCTGACAGCGGCTTCGAGTTGCACTGGGGTGAGGAAGTACCGGACTCGCGGTAGGTCGAGGCAAGAGAGGATCGCATCATGGCTGTCTTCCGGCAGGTGTATCCAGAGCTCCGTTAAGGAAGGATGAGATATGCGCGGTAGCGGCGGCACCTGCCCAGGGAAGCGATGATGATCCATCGCCAGGCTTTCACAGTGAATGTGAAGCGTGTGGAGATTGGGGAGGGAGAGGAGGATGTGCTGTATGGACTTGACATTCTCCATTTCCCCTGCTCGGGAGAATTCGAACTGTGTGAGCTGAAGTACTTGCAGCTTGGTGAACCGGGTTACAAAGTAGTCGTGAGGAAAACCGACCACCGCAAGCTCTATCAACTTCGCTGCTTCTCCGTGGACGAAAGGTTTGATCTTGCATCTCGTCGTCGTGTAAGGTTGAAAGGGGCGCCTCGGCCTTTCTCCGACTACTTTGAGGCTCTCTAACATGGGCGCGGAAACATCTCGTAGTCGGTCGAAGATCAACCGAGAGATCTTTTTGGGCACACGATCCACCCGAAACGACCTCCAGTGCGAGACGTGTGGCATTATGAGTCGCATGATGGCTTTGGCGTGTTTGACGCTGGCTTTTTTAAATGGGTGAGGTCCGATGAAAATGTCGAGCGGAGAACCTCGGGCACGTTCCAACCACACTTTGTACTTCATGATGGCCGGGTGGATCCTGGCCTGACGGAACCCCAGGGTAGCCCAGAACACACCCGTGTCCAGGGCGTAGCGTCTCCAAGTGCGGCATACGTGGGATGCAATGATGGGAAAATCTGAGTAGTATTTGTCCTTGCCATCGTCCCAGCACAAGTAGGCGATCAGTAGAAAAATGTCGTAGGGAATGTTGCTGAGAGCGTGGTGCGGCCGGATCCGGATCATAATATCAGTGTCGTCTGAGGTCGACATTTGAAGAGGCGTTAATAGAAATTGTGTCTGTTGCAGCCCTGTTGAGCGGCTCGGCGGCTCCGAGATCAAGAGGTTGTTCAGTTTGGACCTTTTGGGCCAGCTTTATAACAAGACCAGATGTGAAGAATGGGATCCAACAAACTTGAAGGAGCACTTACCGTAAACACACCGATGGATTGTTAGGTAAAAGAACCCGGAGTGACTGGCAAAGGGCCTCCGCGGCGGACCGGAGCATTATCGCCGTCAGGGACCGCCCACGGTTGGCGCAGCAACAATCGACTGGCATATGTGCTCTCCTCCAGATCCAGCATCAGCGAGAGCTGGACACCCATCTTCCAAAATGTAGTCTATTTGCGTCAACCTTGGTGGCGAAGGGCTGCGTCCCTTCCGCCCGTGAAGCAGATCCTTCTATCTTTTCTCGCCTGTCGTTTTTAGAGTGGCTTCACCAGTCACATTTGATCATATAATGCAGCATTGAAACATCTCCTATTCTGAAGCGCGTACAAAACGTGTCTCTGTAAAGTGATGGTCTAATCAGGTCCATTGCTGACTTTCACACCCTCTACAACGGTAAGATAATCCAGTCGGCTCGACTCAGAACCGGGGTCCATTCTGTTGTAGATGAGTGATTGCTTCAACCATTCATTCGTTTCACCGTCCATTTTTATGGCGTAGCCGAGTCCGAATTGGGATATAACAAGTCGAACGAGAGCATCGAAACCCGGTTGTCTCCGCCGCTCCTCCACAATGGTCCGTAGTTTCATGAACCTGCACCCGGTACAGGACCTGAAGGTGAGCCACTGCAATCGAGGGCACGTCCGCCCAAGGCAGTCCAGTTCATCATCCCCTTTAAATTTCACCCTATCGAAGGTCAATTCTCTGAGTCCCCGGAGCTCGACTAATACACCCTCAAGATGAGTTAGGGCATTCTTGCCCGAATAGTCGGTGGTGATGTTGGGTATTGGATTCGCGATGTGAGTTGGATGGTACTTTCACTACGTAAACTGACGAGGTTCGCAAATGAATAGTGTTGAGATAAGAGTGGAAGCATGGAGAGCCCCAGGGCGGCTTCATTTTGGATCTGGGTAGAAATAACCCTGTGACGTCAGCATTTCCACGGTCAGTGGAACATAAGAGCTGCGAGGCTCACGTCAGGAGTCAGCAAGCTTTGTCCTCCGATACTCTTCTTGGTCTCATCTCGCGATCGACTCTTCAGCCAGCTGAACCGTCTCCAGAAGCTTGAACCGGTATGTAAATCTATCCAGGTCCATGTAATAGCCAAACCTTTGTTGATTACCTTGGTCTTTGTGATCGGGACAGCTTTCGGGAATTGAAGCCGAGATGGACGGTCTCGATGGAAACGGACATTCGTCACTGCCTCCGACTCCAGTTTTTCGCATCAATGATCTCCCCTACGATATCTTGCATACAATTTTTGTCGCCTGCTGGAACGAGACGAGAAAGGAGAAACTGGAATGGAGGCCCGCTCTCACACCTCACTGGCCAGTAACCGCATCTCACGTCTGCCGGCTTTGGAGACAATACACCCTCGATACCCCAGCGTTTTGGAACCAGCTTATATTCCGGCAAAGCGTCCCGCGACTGGAGATGTATCAGGAATGGCTCTCCCGTCTCAAGGACGCTCCGTTCAGCGTGTGGACCGATTGGCAGGCCTTCGGGGCCTCGAGTATCAAGCACGCAAAGGCTATCATGCGGCTGATTATGCCTCATATCTCGCGCCTTCGGATACTTCGAACTGGATACATCCCGGCAAAAGTCATACGGCTCATCTTCGATCGTCTCAGCGACGCGAATATGCCGCTGCTCCAGAAGCTGATCGTCCGAAGGGTGCGGAGCAGTGATGATGACCTGCCCGAACCCAGTCGGAGAAAAATAAAGTTCAAACCATTCCGCCATGCACACGTACCGGCCCTCAAGGAGCTACACCTGGACGGCCTCCCACATGATTACCTTGCGGCCCGTATTCGCGAAACCCTTCAGGTCTTCACAACCTCCCCAAGAATCAATTTCACAGGAGCTCAAGAGTGTGCTAAACTCGTGCAAGAGATTCTGTTGCGATTTTCGGGCCTGCGAGTATTTGGATTCTTTCACCTAACCAGCCGTCCCTTCGGCTACCGAGAACTCGAACACACCCAACTCCTTCAAACCCCACCCCTTCCCCCCGTCCGGCATAGCTCGCTGCAAAAAATTGTCATTCAAGCAGGTGGAGCCATTATAGATATTATCATATGCTCCCTCGTCCTTCCGCATGCCCGGTACTTCTTGGACGAGTTTCAACAGGAACTCGCGCTCGGCATAGGTTGTCTCCAGTACCTTGAGCTAGGGCCCTTCCCAAGCTTGATTAGCTTGCGGCTCAGGGGAAGTTGGAATATGTCGGGGGAGCAATTAAATCGCAACAGAGATCCCCGCAACTCCCGAAACCTGGCGCACTTGATATCCACGTTACAGCTCCTGCCATAACTCCGATCCTTGACGTTCGAAAGTGTGGACTTCGAGCATAACTTATACCTTTCAAAGTGTCTCGGAGCAGCCAAATCCTGTCCCGTCCTGCAATGGCTCTCATTGCTACAGGGCGTCGGATACAAGTGGCAGGAATTACGTGTCATTGTCGAGGCACGAAGGGGTTTGAAGAACGTCGAACCTTTGAGACAAATAACTGTTTACGAATGCCCTGCTAGGAGTTCAATCACTTCTGAAGAGCAGGAAATTCGAGATTGGCTTGGAGAGGCGGTCGAGTTCCGGGCAGCCACGACTATCTATGATGGCAGGGAGGGACAGAATTATCTCAGGGTAGTGGTAGGGATAGGCCGTCAGCACCAGTTTTGATAATATATCTATTCGAAGCAGTTGAAGTCATGAAGGATCAAAGAGGCTCGTGTTTCATCGAAGACTAGGTTCCGATCGCCTAGTTGCTCATTATATCTCGCGAGCTGCCCTCTACAGCACTACTGAGGAGTCAAAGGCTTAACCCCTTTGACTACCCTAAGGTAATCTTGGCTAGTTCTATTATCAGACGGGCCCTTGTTGATCTCCAACTCCACCGCTCCCTTTAACCACTCCCTGTCCCCTTCTTCAAAATGAATAACCTCGGACCACCAATGATGTACGATGAGTCGAACGAGCGGACTGTGATTCTTTTCCCCTGCGGATCGGGCTTCCATGATAGATCGCACTTGCTTCATTGTGAACCCCCTGCAAAGCACCAAACGGAGCCATTCCAGCTTGGGACACGTCCGTCCTAGACAGGGGAGGTACTGGTCATCTTCAAAGTCAACCCGATCGAAGCTAAGCGATCTAAGATGTTTCAAACGACCCAACGCTGCTTCCAGATACCCCATATTGAGATGATTTCGCGGATGAGGTCCCCCGCCAACCCAACTACAGCCACCTCCCAAGCGTAAACTGATGAGGCCAGAGAGAGGACACGGACTCGACTTGGCTATGGATTCCAGACAGCTGACGCCAACGAGCAATTCGTTCTGCTGCCAATTGATCGCAAATTTTAATTCTGGCAGGACGAGTGACGCTATGATAGCGTTGGCGTGAGGTGCGGAAGCCCCAATGGCAATATGGGTGAGGTTGGTGTGAGTAAGCGGACGAGGGAGGGGAGTGGAAAGTTGGTGAAGGTCGTCGGAATCGTCCCAGTCTTCATGATAGATGGTGTCGCTCAGTAGAATATATTTGAGATTTGGAAGAATGGTGAGAAGCTCCTGAACCGATCGTACGTGGTCATGGGCGGTGGCGTTGAGACCACCGAATACACCGCTCCACTTGAGTCTAGCGTATTGAAGGTCCTGAACCGGTTAATTGTATAGGATGGATTTATGCCGTCGAGATTGAGTTCTCGAAGGCTTGGAGCTTCCCCTCGTATGAAAGGTTTGAATTTCCACTTTGAAGGTGTCCCCTCGCTGGACCAGGATGTTCCCCGACTTGACTTGACGGTGAGCTTCTGCAGCAGGGGAGCCGACATATTGGCGAGGCGGTCGAAGATAATGCGTAGAATTTTGTGAGGTACTCTCTTGACCACCAACGTTCGCAAAGTTGCGATGTTGGGAATAATCAGACGTATGGTCTCCTTGGCGTGCTTCACGCTTGCTTTTTGGAACGGCCTTCGATCGATTACCATGTCGTATGGGGCGCCGTTCGCACGCTCCAACCAAACGTGATATCTTTCAAAGTGAGGTTTCTTCTTCCGAAACTCCAGCTTCGTCCAGAAGCTGGGCGTACTGAGGGCATGCTGTCTCCAAAGTCGGCAAACACGTGAAGCCAGGACCGGGAAGGGAATCTTTCCCTTGGATGTTTGGTAGCAAATGGAGAAGATGAGGTGGAATATGTCATACGGAAGGTCGTTTACATGAAGAGGCGAGCGTTGAGATATCGGTTGAATGTGTTGCGAGCTTTCGGTTGCATTCATCGTCAGTGAGTCTAGGGCAGATTCAGATGCGGAATTGGTGGGTTACATAAGCGGTGGAGGCGTTAAACCTGAAACGTACCAGTCCACCACACAGATGAGTCGAAGTCTAGATTGTGCCAGTATTCCTAAAAGGCTAAGCGCTGCAGACGAAGGTCGGCCAGTTGGGGACCCTGAGTTTGTTTCCGGGGCCAATCGAATTCAAATGGATGGTGGTGGTATTTGATTGTGTCCTCTCCTCGACATGCCACATGGGGAAATTTTGATCATCACGTGAGGTAGATCCAACACGGAACTCAACATGGATCGTTTCACCTCGTTTCAATGGTACAATGCAGGTCTACGCCAAGCTTTCCAAGTGTTCCTACCTATATAGCGACTTATTGCACGTCCTCGAGCATCCTGAGGAGCGGGAAGCTTAAGGGGTCCCGGACGACCGGCCTCATCCGTGAGTCGAACGGGACGGAGCCAAAATGTTAATGACGTCAAAACTCGCAAGGTTTGTCCCAAAGGAGACTGAGTCGATGAAACTTTCTTTCGTGACTCACAGCCTCCTTCTTAGAAGAGTCTTCCCCAGACTGCGTGCCCAAGTAAGTTCACATATGTCTCGAGTTGCTCTCTGACCCACAGCTGACAAAATAACTTCTCTTATCCGTTTCTTCTCACCGGGCGCAGCTTGTATCGTTTACGGAGGCTCAGTATTCGCGATGCCAGCGCGTAACATGGACATGGTCGACCACAGCTCTTCGCAACATCACGCCCAAGTCTTTCGCATCAACGACCTTCCTTACGACGTCTTCTACCTGGTTCTCATTATGTGTTGGAACGCCGCTGAAAACGACGACTGGCAGAAGCGAATTCATTTCCCAACCACTGCCTCTCACGTTTGCCGCCTATGGAGACAACACGCCATCAACACGCCTCTATTTTGGGCCAAGCTGACGTTTCGAAGCAAGATCCCGCAGTTGGAGAAATACAATGAATGGCTCATCCGTCTCAGAGGCGCGCCACTACGTCCCGCAAAAGATACTGCGACTAATCTTCGATCGCCTGAGTGACGCGAACGCGCCATCGCTGCATACACTGCGGGTTGACATGTCACAGATAAACGAGCGCTCAAGTTCCTCGTCCAAGAAGGAATGGGAACCTAGGCCGTTTCGTCGGGGGGAGGTACCCAGTCTTCAAAATATTTATCTGGATGCCATGCATTATGGATACAGTCTGGACCGCTTCGGCAAAATGCTCAGCACCCTCATTATCTCGCCCAGAATGAGGCTCGTACCATCCCATGACCACACCAAATTCGTTCAAGAAGCTCTGCTACAAGCTCCAAACCTGCGAGTATTTGGCTACAATTCTGCCCACTATTACCACCCCGACCTCGCCAATCAAGAAAGACAAACCTTTCAAAACCCTCTTCTTCCTCCCATAACCCACTCGTCTCTAGAAGAGCTCTACCTCGAAGGGAGCAGAAAAGATACCGATGTTATTCTCTGCTCCCTCCGCCTTCCAAGGGTCCGTTACCTCGTCGATGGCCGTGGGGTGGAACCTATCCTCGGCTTATGTTGTCTCCAATCCATCGGCCTCGGCATGTTCCCAAGCCTGATCAGCTTGCATCTTGGAGGAAGCAGAGACCCTCACAGCAGGCAAAGTTATACAAGGGATCCACTCAACTCCCCAAATTTGGCCTGCCTACTTCACGCTTTGCGAGGGTTACCCGAACTCCGAGCGTTGACGTTCCATCAAGTCGACTTCGAGGACAATCAGCATCTTTTAGACTGCCTCGGAAAGGCCGGATGCTGTCTAATGCTTGAATGGCTTACTTTGTGGGAGTGCATTGGATACACGATGCAAGAACTACGCGAGGTCGTCGAGGCAAGGCAGCGGCTAAAGGACGTATGTCCGCAAGTTCAGATTACTACCTGCGATTGGCCCATTCGCAAAGACAGCAGTCCAGGAGACGCCGAAGCTCGGGAGTGGCTAGGACAGGTGGGTTGTTTACGGGAGGCCCGGTTCGATGACGGCCAACGTGGAAACTACCTTAGATCAGTGAAGGGGGTGAGCCTAGATGTGTTTGAATGGGATACGTGATACGTGCTTTGAAGCAGCTGTGGAAGAACGGAGGGATGAAGTGGTTGGTATTTCGTCATGGCTGTGGGACTCTCGTATCTATATCTTTCCAATCTCAATTGTAGTTGCTGCTTTATAGAAATACTGATATGCAAGTGCGGCAGAACCACTTTATAATATAATGTTTGTAGAAGTTGATAAGCGAATGAGAATTGTCTGACTTGAAATACGGTAGCCAAAATGCATATTCACGTATCATCCCTCCAAGGGATCACATGTCTCTAAACGGCCGTTCCCCTTTGACGACACTGAGGTAGGAGGGAGATACTTGTTCACCTCAAACTGTATGACTCCCTCTAACGAATTCCTATCCTCTTCGAATGGTATCGGGACCTCATCAGATTGGTTGATGATACGGCAGTCCGGCGGATGGAACCCGTTTTGGCGGTCAATCATTAGGGGTCGAGGATGGATCGTACTCGCTTCATTGCGTGTCCTTGGCAAAGCACTAGTCTGCCCCATGCCGTTCGCCCATTTTCTTTGACTGTCAACTTCTGCAGCTGGAGAGCGGAGGCAGCAGCAAAACGATCGAAGACAATGTGGAGGACTTTCTGAGGTACTCTCTCCGCCTCCAGTACTCGCAAACGCGCGTCGGACTCTCACATACATTGCCCTTTTACGTTCTTTATCCTCGCGACTTGACACGGGCTTCGGTTTCTGGGTTAGAAAGTAGGGGTCTGCAGACTATATTTCACGTCGGGTGCCTCATCATGCCATAGCGTCAAAAGCAAAATTGGTGCATACCGTGCCAGGGGCTGAAAACAAATGAATCTAAAAGACAGGGCCATAGCTCGATTTTGGAGGGGAGCCGGGCATTCACTAGGCTGTGGCTAGGAATTTACATAGGTCCCTTTCTACTACCGGTTCTGAGCCAGACAACCACCAACACAAAAGTCGCTACACACCATGATACAACCGACACCTAAAGCTACCAGATCATCCCAAGTCCCTTTTCCGCAGATCGAGGGCACAAGGTCCGTTGTTCTCGAAGGTCATAGAGGTCATAATTCCAGTCAGCCCGTCGATTAAAATGGGCATACAATCGATTGATGCCGACATCAGCGTTGCGGGCTATGAACTCGAACTTTTCTCGACCTTTTTGAATGTCCTCCGCAAGTTCAATGATCCTGCTCATATCGTCAGATGTGAGGAGGTTATCCCGATTGTGATCATTGAAGGTAAGCCGTTCACCATTGGTGCCCCACTCTATTCCGTTAATTGTGAAGTCAACTCTCATCTCCAATGGAGCCCAGAGTTGACAGCTTGAAATGAAAATCCTACCCTTCTCTGAAGGATCTAGCTGGATGCCAGATGTCCTCTTCCACACCCACAGCACTATCCTTAAAATGGATGACTCTACCCGTAGCCGCTGAGTGAGATCCTCTGCCATTATCAGGGTAGGGTCCTGCATGTTGTCCGACACCTGGTCCAGCGCCCGGTCCAGCGCCCGGTCCAGCGCCCGGTCCAGCACCCGGTCCAGCCCCAAGTGCATCACTCGGGCCACCTCCCAGGTCAGCTCTCGCTCCAGCTCCTGCGCCAGCTCCCGGGCCAGCTCCCGGGCCAGCTCCCGGGCCAGCTCCTGCGCCAGCTTCCCCGCCCCTGCCAACTCCCGGGCCAGCTCCCGCTCCAGCTCCCGCATCAGCCCCGGCACCGCTCGCTCCTGCCTCCGCACCCGCCCCACTGCCCGCCCCACTGCCCGCTTCCGCTCCCGCACACGCTCCCGCATCCACTCCCGCTTCCCCTGCACTAAAGCTATTGCTCTAGCTTGAGCCAACCCTTGTAGTCGCATCCTGGGCAATAGCGTTGAGCTGGCAAGACTTTCAAAGTCATCCAACATGATGTGGACAGCAGCTGGAATCAGGTCATCAGTCTGAAGTTGTTTAGCCCTCACACCCCAAGAACTGGGTCTCTCATTCGGATAAGGGCTCTGACGAGCTAAAGTGTGCAATGCGAGCACCGCCTCACTCGAGACATTAACCAAATCCAGGTTGGACTCCCCGGAGATAGATGGTGTCAAGCAGTTGGCATACGACAGTATAGAACTCGCAACACCGTCGATCACATCGGTCAGCTGATCATGCCGAATTTGAGTGGCTAGTTCTGCGACTCTTTGGAAGCATGCGCCATGACCACGCAGAGTGTGGATTTTGGATTGCAGATCCTCCTGAAGTGATGACAAGCTTAAAACCCGAGGGCCAGAAATTAAAGCATTTGATAAGTCTTGGGTGAGGATCCTGAAAATCAAAGCTGTTTGCTGAACATGACTTGGACGGCGATAATTTGTGGTGCACTTACTTTTTGTCTGTTTCATCCACAAACTCCATGAATAGGTGAGATTCATTGAAAGACCGCTTATCAGGGTCGAGCTTGCAAAACATCTTGGCCCACAAGCCTAGAAGGACATCGACCAGAAGGGGTGTGTTGCCAGCCAAGAAAAACCGTGATAGTCCGGCCCATTGATATTCTGGGATGACTTGGCCCCTAGATATGATGGTTAACAGAAATGCAATATGAAGAATCATTTCATGGTCTTCAAACTTGTGACATGGGTAGTTGGTCCAAGCAAATTCCAATGCTCTCAGGAACGTGCCTCCAAAACTCGTTGACCGATAAAGTTGAAGATTGGTTAGATCCTCCAGTATATTACCATAATTCGAAGGTTGGAGGATGACACAACATAGTAATAACCCCAAAAGTTCCGCTATTTCTTGGCTGCGTTTGGTCGGTTGAGACTGCCACTCGTCGAACGCGTCGCGAGTTATGAAAACAAGGCGTCGCCGAGTTTCCGGGTCCTGGAACGCGAGAACATACGCAGTTCTATCCAGAGTGCCTATGAATTGGGCAGCAATGATTTGGTCTGCGCGGTTAGAGGTTGACCCAATGAGCCAACCAGCTGCCTGGGCAACTTCCTCTGTCGGGTTGGAGGGAACAAATTCGAGGAATGTGGCTGATACAAGTCCAGAAGGAACCATGGCCCAAAATAGGACCCGAGGGTCAATCTTTCGAACAAGGTTTGGCAACCTTCGAACTACCAGGTCAACGATGACCGTCACTCGACCCTTCCACCATCGAGGGACAAACAAAAACCTCATATGCTTCAATGCGCGGGAGGCAGCAGATTGATATGGGCACAGCGGAGAAATGGTGGCGGCGGCAATGGCTACACCACACAAGACACCTCCACCGCCAGAGAATGCAATTACAACAACCGCGACGGTCCTGTTGACGGGGAAAAGAAACAAGCAAACCCCCGCAAAAAAGAGGATGACTGATAGCAGGAGTATATTAGGGAGTGATCGGATGATGGATTCTAAATGCCATTGCTGGACTCCGTTGAACTTGCGTTGCCGGAATCGAGCCTGTTCCTCCAATGGCCCCATTTGCCCGGTTCGATCGTAGTCCTGCAACCACTCTTTTGCCATCATTGCAACCACGGCTGCAAGCAAGCTGCAGCTCAAGCTCGCGTAGAGGAAACAGTTGACAATGACGGAGTTGGAAGAGGGAGTAAATGGGGGAGAGAGGCCGGCGGGTACGAGGGTCATGTTGTTATCCGCCTTGGTGACGATAAGGCGGAGGAGTGCGTTAGTCTCAGCCATCGGATCGGACGAAAGGCCTGCCATGGAGAGAGAGATGAAGGCCGTGTTGATTGCCGAGAACAACGCAGCCTGTGTTGCATGGGTGGTCAGCTCTGAAGATCCAAGATTGTACCCTAACCCCCGACGACAAAGGAAGCGAGCTCACGAATATTAATAGCACGTCGAGGTTCTCACTGAGGTCCTTGGACATCTTGACGTCGTGATTATCTGCTTGGCGGTCGTAGCGTTTCCAGAACTCGCTACTTATCTTCTCCGGTGGAAGACCGATAAGTTCTTCCGGGTCATCCTTCAAGTGTTCCTGGTTGGGTCGCTGGCATCTTGCCCTGCAACATCTTTGTCTGGATTGTATCATTGATGGGGTGCTTGATGCGTCAATGGACTAGGAGAGTGGTGGAAGGGAAAGGAACGGTCCTTGAACCACGAGGACTGAGGTCGGCGGGGAGGCCGGGGATCACCGAAGAGCGTTGCACCCCGTTGTCAACCAATCACATCACTCCACCCCATCCCCTCAGTTGTCGTCTCTCCAGACGCTGGACTCGGCCCCATGACACTAGGTCAAGTCCCCACTCGTTGGTCCTCCCTGCCCGCCATTTCTCATGGGTTACTTCAAGCCCAAGGTTGTGAGCCATCGATCATCCGGGCATAGAAACCCCGCCATTCATCACGCCAGTCGTCGGACACTAGTTCGGCCAATCCGATGATATCAGCTCCCTGATAGGCGCCCCAACGTTGCCGCTCGCGCAGTCAACTCCCAGTCTGAACATCAAGCTACCTTTAGTCACGGGCAGAGCTTCCACTTTATGCAATCATAGATCTAGGCCCGAGTGAATCGAGGTACGTAGGGGTTTATCCTCTCGCCCGTTACATCACCCGTAATACCATGCCCTTGTCCCTCACCTTCCGGTATTCCACCTACCAGCGCCGCCTTAACAGCTTTGCTCGTCTCAAGTCCTCATCCAACACAAACCAAACGCCCAAAGCAATAATGCCACCGCTTCACGCTCAACCTCGTCCTCCCTCGAGATCGCGCCCCGCCGAACCCTGATCCATCTCTCGTAACCCTGCCTGCACGGCTACTCAAAACCCAAGAGCGGTATGTCTATACCCAAGGGTCGAACCTTCCCACCGGCGATTAAGCGCATCATTCAGTGAGCCTCATGCACCAACCACCCGCGGGTTGCAAAGAATGCCGGGTCTTCTCGATCAACCAATCTTACTTTCAGGCTGCACCTTAGTCTCGGTTTGAATTATTCTTGAGCACACACAGGATTTGTGCTTTGGAATGTCTCAGCATTGCTGAAGATTGCAGCCCAACCGTCGACACGCAGTCCTGACTATGTACGTGCCAGATAATACTCGAAACTGCTACACTAGTCTCCGATCTAATGTATAAATTGAGCGAAACAAGTCGTTGGTTGCTCACGGAGGTTGTAAAACTTGTAGCCTCAGTCAGCTCGTCGGTCGTCCGGTTACGGCCTCGGGGGACTGGCTAAAACAGGTGGGCTCACTAAGTACGATAAGCTGGTTCGGAGACTGTTAAGAATTACTAGCGTAGAGAACCAGATTTTACCTAACTTGTATTGTCAAACAGTCACGTCAGAACGTAACACAACGTATAAACGTAGGTGGGGGGATTGAGAGAAATGGTCTTCGGGTTAATCTTAAAATCGCGTAGAAAGAGCTGGTCGGGAATCCGGAAGCCCACTTTGGGACTGCACAACTGAAAGCTAAACCGGATTCCAAAGTAACCGCTCATTAGTATCGGTACCCGAAAACAAACGATTTCTCTCGGGTCACCAGTCTCGTTTAAGGCACGAAACCCCAAGGGGCGAGAGCAAGTGCAAGGAATATCAGCCACAAACTAACCAAAAGCTCGCGCAGAGGAGTGGTGGGGGGGTACTGCGTGACGAGGAGGACAGGCGAGCGACGGAGGAGGGAGACGTTTAGGAGGAAAGAGAGAAAGAGGGAGGGGCGAAAAAACGAAGAAGGGATTTCGAGCCCCGCTACCCGAAACAGCGACGCCACATCGTCATACTACAATTGACTATCTAGCCGACGTCATTGAACTTGGATCGAGCGCTCGGGCGCTCGATCCTCGGTTCTTCTAGGTTATCTCCGCGTAGTCAGCCTCAGGTTTTGCCAGCTCGATCAGGCGAGCTGAATCCGCTGGCGAAACCTAACACTGTTTTAGAAGTCGACAATGCCAAAGCTGACGAGGAAAGAGGGAATTGGCTTAGATCAGTGAGAAGGATGGTTGCGACGTATTGGGACTGGACCCGTGATATGGGCTCTGGGAGCAGTTGTGGGGAAATCAACACATGAAACGGTTGGTGTTTCGTCCCAGTGGGATGCCTGCTATATCCTGACTTTCTTGCAATAACGACTACTGATTGATGCAAGTTTTGTGATATTTGTGCACGAGCCATGGCTGAAGTATGTATTAAGATACATCTTGTAACCAGTCGATGAGTGAACGAAACGACCCTTGCAACCCTATCAAGATTCTACATGTAGTTTAAGGAACGGATCCCCTTGACAACACTAAGATAATCTTGTCCACTAGTATGATCAACGGGGGCTTTCTTCATATCGAGTTGGACCGATGCCTCCAGCCACTCTCTGTCCTCCTCCTCGAAGGGTATTGGAGCCTCATACGCCCATTGGTGGACGATAAGTCGAACCAGGGGACGGAGCTTCTTATTCGCTGCCATTCGGGCTTCAACGATGGATCGTACTTGCTTCATCGTGTACCTTTGGCAAAGAACAAGGCGAAGCCATTCCAATTTGGGACACGTCCGCTCCAGACAGGGTAGGTATCGATCGTCTTCAAAGTTAATTTGATCCAAGGTCAACGACTTGAGGCGCTTTAGACGAGACAGCGCTCCCTCTAGATAGGACATATTAGTAGAGTTCTCTGGATGGATGGTTGGGCTAGTGGCGCGGTCACCACCTCCGAGTCGTAAGCTGACGAGACTCGAGAAAGGGCATGGGTTCGATTGGG
>WSTY01000371.1:0-21281 GCA_019633465.1 Tulasnella sp. 417 | reverse complement strand
TCAGGAAGAAAACGTACTGTGATGAGTGCAAGCCCGTAATACCTGACAAACACGTAGAGAAGTTTCGACTGCCATACCCCCGACTTTCGCCGCTGGAGAAAGAGAATAGGTTAGGGTAAATCCATACACCAGGTCACCTGGACGATAATGTAGCATCGCGCATCATGTCTTACCCAGACCAGATCAATCTAATCGAGTGGTAGCATAGCCACGCCGGCGGACATCCAATTAGTTGAGAGATCCCGTCCCATGACAATTTGCTTCGAGACTAACCTCTTGATCCAATGTTATGATCCAGTCATAAACTGCCCAAGTGAATCCTGCAACTGTCAGCCAAGGAGGTGACCAATTTCAGTCAGTGGTTCTATCGACCTCTTGGATCGCGGCTCACCCCATACATAGCGATAGGTGGCTGATATCGCGAATAATTCTTCTGAGGTATCCGAAGGTTTAGACATTATTCAGGATTAAAACGAACGGTTGAATTCCAGGCGCTGCCGCAGTCCAGGTGTTTAGATGCCGTTCATACGCCAAGCAATCCGGAAGCGAGCGCTCCTCCAAGGCTTGGAACTCCAGCTACTAAGAGTCTGAAAGTCGAGGAGCAGGGAAAATCTGTTGATCGAGTGACGTGGGTTACAATGGAGGGAGATAGACGAAACAGAAAAAAAGACGAGGTGGCTTGATCAGACCGGGATTCATGCAGCCTGCGGTCTCTGTTTGTTCGAGCATCCTCTTTTTCGACTTTTACTTCAAACTCCGACTCCCCGCGACGACCGACCCATAATGCAGCACATACACAGCGGGTCTTTCAAAAGATCGCCTCTCCATTCTCTTTCTGACACGGAACTTAGGTTCCGACCGACGGCAAAATCAAATTCTTTTGCTAGGGCAATTTGAAAAGCGATGAAAGGGCGCAAACGAGTGTTGCAAACGATGAAAGGTGCCCGGCCGTTGGTATTGGTAGCTGTACCGCAGTGAGCAAGCGATGGTCGTCGTCCACGCTAACCGCCCAATGGCGCGATGCAGTGAGTCATTTCCGTACGGCGTACGGCGGCCATGCCCCGGCTTGGCTGGTCTTAAACACCGCGGGACTCGTTAGCAGATAATCTACCCAAAAACCCGTAACCTAGTGCCGTAAGGAGGTTGCGATTATACACGCTTGTTAAAGGCAGCGTGCCTGACTGGCGTCGTCCATATCCAATGACCGGGTTAACCTTTGAAGGCTTACACAAACAATCATTGTAGGGCTGTGGCACTATCGGAATCGTTCTTACTTATTCTTCGGTGCTGTCAATCCCGACCCCATAAAAACAAAGAAAAGCAAAGGGATCCAATTGAAAACAACAAAAGCCATTCAAAGATAATATGAAGAGTGGTGTTGATCTTGGCCGGTCAGTGTACAGAGCCTCATATCATGTCCGAACCGACGGTTTTGGGTGGTGGCCGATAGAGTCTCGTCGTGGTGTGCGCTGGCTCAGACACATGGTACGCTGAGACCCTGATACCTTCCATATTATCTGGCTCGCGAAGCCCCCACCGAACTCGAGCCTAATGTAGAGTAGGTACGCTGTCTCTTCCCGCTGGAAAGAATAGGCTGAAGCATAATGGCGGGCGGAGACGGCGGTCGATCATATGCATCCTGTGGGTCATTGCTCGGCCAAAAGTCCATCTCGATGGAGCGTGCTTCGTCTCCTTCCCCGTCGTCCCCTTCGTCCTTCATGTCGGACATAACCGGGCGGAACACCCCAACGGTTCCTGCAGTGTCCGTGTAACCCGTGCTGCGCGTGAGGCCCGTACGCGTCGACGTCGTGTTTTGCATGGACGAGAAGTAAGCGGCTCGGAGGTTGAGGAGGAACCGGGATCCACCAATGGTTGCTGTGGATTGCATAGCTCTGCATGGATGTTGACGAATGACTGCGTTTAGCGCTTATCCAAGAGCATTATTAGAGAATTCCTACGGTATCCCGATAAAGGCAAGTATCGCCTGGATGTAGGAGACGAGGGATTAGTGACTCTGGCTTCGCGGGCGACAAGTCATCACTAACCCTTCCTGTCAGAAAGCCTAGGGCATTCAAAAACAAACACACTCCCATGCAAATGTACCAGAGTAAGGAGTCTCGTATCAATATGGTGAGAAGACTAGGGCGGCTCGTCCCCGATGCTTTTGAATGGGCATTTGCTGAGAGTAATGCAAGGATGCACATGTAGGTTTCGAAGACCAGAGCTGATAACATATGCAAATAAGGATGAAGCGGACGAGCAAAGTGGGCAATGGAGCTTATTTAAGCAATGAAAGTAAGTTTGCTCACATATACACCAATAGGCCTTTAACAATGCTGGGTGACGGCTCACCGCGGTGCATCCTGTAGCCGGGGCGGGTGGCGGGATTGCTGTTCGT
The DNA here is from genome assembly GCA_019633465.1 of Tulasnella sp. 417. NCBI lineage: Eukaryota > Fungi > Basidiomycota > Agaricomycetes > Cantharellales > Tulasnellaceae > Tulasnella > Tulasnella sp. 417. The sequence goes on along the minus strand of WSTY01000371.1, from coordinate 18,883 downwards.
TAAACAAATATCCATGGAGTATCGCGATGGAGGCATTGCAGGGGGATCAGCTTTAGCTCGACCAGGCGGAATGAAGCGCGGAGGGACGAAACGGCCGCTCACGTATGAGGTCATGAGCATCCAGAAAGTATATCGTGGCCATAGAGGAGAGCTCGATCACAAAGAAGATGGTGCTGATAGCCATAACCTTCAACGAGCGGTGATACCTGATATAGCCATAAGTCGTGTCAATGGGGCTCACTGGGGGATAGAATGGTCCAGCTCACATGACGTAGACCCTTAACAGAAGAGCACCTTGCACTGCGCACATTTGAAGCAGACCGGTAACGCCCAACATGTAAAAGTAGACGCGGCAAAACTCGACGCTCCAGTTGCTTTGCATGATCACGATGACATTGAACTGATTTGCCACGAGGAAGAGAAACAGGGGCGGGAGTTACAAAACGTGCACTCGAGGACGTATAAAGGACGTACTGTGACAATGCCAATGCCGTAATACCTTGTAAAACCGTAAAGAACCTTCGACTTCCAAGCTCCCGAACCCCGTCTCTGGAAAAAGGCAGGAACAAGATGTGATGTTAATTCCTCCGCAACGTCACCAGAATGTCAACAGCGCCCGAGGCGTTATATCGTACCCATACAAGATCAATCTAAGGAGTTTTTAGGCACAGGATTCAATCGGTGAAGAGACCCGCCGCCTGAAGAAGCGCTATGATACTAACCTCTTGGCCCAATGTTATGATCCAGTCATAGATTAACCAAGCATCTGCTGCAACTTGAGGGGGATGCTTACTTCAGCTAGGGATTAACACGGTCATCTTGACAACTCCTCACCCCATAGATATTTATAGGTAGCAGATATCCTGAAAATTTCTATCAATGCATCCAAAGGGCCGGCCATCTAAAGAGTTGATAACGATTTGAAATAGATGCTTCGAGTCCGGTCGCTTTCGCAGCCCAGCGGTTTTTCGTGCATATGCCCAATAATCCGGACTCTGGCACTAGATTAAGAATTTGAGCTCTGTTTCGGGGTAAACGTCTGAAAGTAGAGGATTAGATGGGAATTGGAAGAGAAACGAGGAGGGGAATAAGGGAAGGACACTTGATGGGACGGCAACGGGGTGATACCGTGATGGTCGGCCCATCACCGATAGACGATTTTGAACAGCGCGGCTTTTCATTCCCTCCTGCAAGCACGCTCGGATCTTTCGAACCGAAGTTCAAGGGTCCTCTCAGGGCGAGGGCCAAATCGTCTCAAACCAAGTTTATTTACGGACTTTGCCGTCCCATGACTGGTTGCTTCTGCCGTGGGCACGTTCAGCGCTTCGGTGCTTGCCCCAACCCCAGGGACATCGAAAGGTGGTGCGCACATCGCAGAGGAGGGTTGTCATCCCCATTGGACTGCATCCACCGAAGGCAGAACCCTTGGTTGGCTTGCGAACAAGCGGGCCTCGGGATTAGATAAAAGGACGGGACCCGAATATCCGCAGCCGAAGACGCGGCGAGTTGGAACCCTTCTACAGTACGCAAGTTGCTGGACTTATATAAGGAGGGTTCACTGTCGAATAATAGTATAACAGTACGGGACAACAGCTAATACCAAAAGGTCATACAATCTGTCGACTAACTGCTTTGGAATCCCCCATTTTGGCGCGCCGTGCCGACCCTGCCGTCGCCAAATTCGAACCGCACGAGTTGGCCGAGTCTGGGGTAGAGTTAATTTCGCTCTCATTGCACGATATATCGATATGAACCGATTCACCACCCGTGCTAACCAGGCACGGAAATGGATTTCTGGAAAAGCCTCCTCCGAACCAGCCTCATGGTCGACCCGAAGCGAGTGGATAATTGCCTTCGTTTGACGATCCCTGGCGATGCTGGTTAAAATCCCACAACCTGCGCCGTCATCGTCGTCGCCTTCGCCGCCGAAAACCAAAGACCAGGGTCAACCTATTGTCCTTCCTGTATCGAAGCAGTTCTTATTTCCCGGTGCCCAACGGCGGAGGATCCCAAGTTTGACATGAAGGGAAAACGAGTGCTCAGGATAAGGGCACCTCGATGCCGGGTGCAGCGAGCATCGGGACCACGATAAGCACCCTGCATAGAATTTGGTAGCCCAGGAGTATTTTAAAGAGGATGGGTTCAAACATGGAAGGTTGGCTTAGAGGAAAGCGTTAAACAGACTACGGGACGACAACAGTATGAAGGCAAAATAAGCCTTTAGCGCTACTTACAACCACACTATAGGCGCTGCAACACACCGTATTCCTTTATGTCATGCTGCTCGGGCGCCATCAATCCAGCACCAGAGCCGCGTTTTCGTGCAGCTCAACTCGACTAAAGAAGGTAAATAGGAACGAAGCCAATACAGTGAGTCTAAATAATGCATAAAGATAGGTGTCTATGTCGACGATTCACTCTAAAATTGCGTCGAGAGACATCCGAATTAGAATATTGGGGAGGTGTGAATGGAAAATTAGCCTAGAGGAGTGCACCGGCTCGGAATCTGACCCTCTGGGTGAGGAGACTTCGTGGCTTTTAAAGTTATCTGGCTCTCGGGAATTGATAGAGCTTGGACCCTTGTCGAGCAGTCCATTGTATCCTCCGACCAGCGCAGTTCTACTGGGGTGGAATCGCAGACAAAGGTAAAAGATGCCTACGGGACTCCGGCCAGGGTGAGCATGTTCTAGAAATAGAATGCGTTATGAGTATAATCGCTTAACCCCGCAGACAGCTAATCATCGCTCACCGTTCCCGCCAAAAAAGCTGCCATATTCAAAAACACGCGCAAAGCCAAGCAAATATACCAGATCAGCGAGTCTCGTATTAAGATAGTTAGGATGTTAGGACGGCTCTTCTCTGCGACTTTCCCATGAAAATATACTGAGCGTAGCACAAGAATGCACAAGTAAGTCTCGAATGCCAGACCTTAGAGATTTGAGAGATTTTTGAAGTGAACGTGAGGCGGATGGGTGCGTCGGGCAAGCTAGCGCGGCGGCCAAGGCTTGAAAGTAGGTCCAGTCACATATACCCCAATACGCCTTCACGAGTCGTAGGTCTTGGCCCCTGCCGAAACATCCGCCGGATGGAGCAGTTATGCAGATGGCTGTTAATGAAGCGCAGGATCATGTCGATCACACCCGAAACGTCGCGAAAGGAGCAAGGTTAGATCAATGCAGCGACCAGAAAACCAAGCTTACGTGTGAGATCACGAAGGTACGTAAGGGAAATCATGGACATGGAAATGGCTTCAATTATACATAGGGTGATGCTGGTGGCCATAACGTTTAACGAGCGCTGATACCTGTATACAAGGACGTCGCGTAGTTGGGCTCAACGGGAGAGGAGAAAATCTCCATCACATCCGTATAACCTCAGAGGAGAGCAGCCTGCGTTTCCCATAATTGAACCAGACTGGTTGCAGTCGTTACAGCTGTTTGCGTTGTGGTTGGCACAAACAAAAGCTTATGTAATTTTCGACTGTTTTCGTTGGGGATCGATTTCTCCACAACCAATAAGGCTGGCCCCTTGAAAGCTGGTATGCAGATTCTAAGAGCAGTTCTGCAAGTGCCGAGACACTTGGTGGACCCTTAACTAATCTTATAAAGAATCACCGTCCAACATTCTCATCCACGGAGCAGCAGTTGCCTGCACCCTCATTTTAGGCATTGTTTAAGTTTTATACCCCTCAGGCTCTTGAAAAAGGACCTCTGAACAACCTACACTAGTTGGAAATAGCTAGTTCACGTGTTTAAGCAGTGATGGTGGGTATGGTAGCTGGGCCCGTGGTCGGGTGAGCACTCACTGGGCCCCTACCACTACTACAACAATCCCGGCATCTTATAATTCAATGGTAATGATGGATCCATGGTATTTATCCGCATTTTTGAGAGTAATTTGTCACGCAAAGCAAAAGCAACTAAACCTTGGAAACGTCCTCCCCACAAACTTAGCTCGGGCATGTGCGCATGCGTTGCTTAGTTCTATCTGCCGAATTGTAGAACGATTGGTGCTGATTTGAGTGAGCTATGAGTCGCGCACAGAAACAGTCGAAAATTACGTAATATTTTGTTTGTGTCAACCAAATCGCAAACAGCTGTAAATAAAAATGCAATGCAAAATTCAGCGCTCCAGTCACTGCTTACAACCACCACGCGGAGATTGAAGTGATCCGTCTTGACCGTAGTAGCAAGCAAAGATTGGAGTAGGGTAAATAACGTTGAAACTCAACGGTTCGGAAAGGGAAGGCGCACGCCGATGATGGGTAAGCCATAATACCGGATGAATGCAAAAAGCAATTTCGACTGCCACGTTCCTGGCCGTCATCGCTGTATGGGCGGAGGTTTGGACGGGGATAAAATCGCCAAGGCTGCATCAGTTAACTTATCTTCATATAGCTGGTGGCCCTACGCCATACCCATACAAGATCGATCTCGAGGGTCGGAAAAACGATGATGTCACTCTTGGAACAGCCAACTGCGAGCCTAGCCTCTTGATTCAACCGTTTCCCACATTATCAGCCAGTCGTACCACACCCATGGGCATGCGGTCACTGCCAAGAAGGCACAAGGATTGTCGGCCTCAATTTTAGGGTTCAAGAAAGCCTCTCGGCAAGAACGCACGGCATGCATAGCGGTATTTAGCTGATGTGGCAACAAATTCTACTGTGGCTGCTGAGGGATTGTCCGTAGTCGTGGCGGATTGAAATGGATGACTTCCCGTGCCCAGATTCCAGATTTCTATATTTCTAGTCCTAAACCGCCACATCACGTAATGGCGTGAAAATAATTTTTGACCCTGAGTTTTCATTTCGGGTGTGATCTAGAGAGGTTTTGGACGTGTTTTAGGTCTGGATGGGGGGAGCCCCCCCCCATCCAGAATTTTAGAGCTGGATTTTGCTTCTAAAAGACCCTCTAAGCCACCGGTCCCTTCATAAAACCCTGGGGGTTTTAGGACTAGAAATATAGAAATCTGGAATCTGGGCTACGGGAAGTCATCCAATAGATCCTTGGACTAAAATCGATTCCGCAATTCAGATGATTGTCCTTCATACGCAGGTTGATCCGAATGGGGATTCGTGATCCTCGAAAAGAGGGATAGTCCCGCTGGAAGGTGATGAGCGGGAGAGGGGAGACGAGAACGGAGGGGAAGAGACGCAGAAACGCAATTGCGAACGGCGCGGCCTGCCGACGGCAGGGCACGATAGAATTTTCACGATCGACGTTTCGTCCCCTTCTGTAAACCTAACTCTGGTCTTTTTCGAATGACATTCTCAGGTCCCGATGAGCGGCCTCAAAACGAAGGCTTTTTTGCCGTCCCACGAACGGTCGAGATCGCCGTGTCCCGCGTGGAACGGCAGCACCAAGTGCATCGATTCTTGCCCAAAGTTCAGGGACATCGTAGAGGTCACTCGGGCAAGGTTTGTATCCCCATTTGATGGCCTTCCGAGACTGAATTCCCCCTCTTGGCGAGGTTGCCGAGGGCCTCTCAGAAAGAAAAGAAGAAAAATACACAAATATACAAAAAGCCGGAGATGCCGGGCCAACGGGCTTGGCGTCCACCTAGGCGCGAGCTATTTGACACATGTGGTTAAAAAGAAAAGGCATACGGGAAAGTACAAAACTAAGGGGGGAATAACAGTATAACGATATGAAAGCGAGAAAACAGCAAAACGGGTAGCGGGACAGGCCTTGGAGGAGTAAGCTTAACCGTTTTGGATCAGCTCCCCCAATTCGACGTCGGGATCCTCGGTGCGTCGCCGAGTCGACCCTAGCCTTGTTGAGGTCGAGGCTCGCGGTTTAGGCGTGTCTGGCGTCGAAAGGGGTTCAGTTCGCTGGGGCTGCTGCTCCTCCTGCTGGACTGGTGACGTGTCTTCTCGTCCCCCTTCAGGTCCCGGTGATGCTCGTGACGATGATAAGCGCGAGCTCGACGCAATTCCCTCTCCACCGCCGTTCATGCTAACCAGACTCGGAGATGGAGGAGGTCTGACGACTCTCCTCCGACCCGGCGGGGCAGGCTTGAGCATGATCACCGGCTCTGGAGAAGGCGGTCTGTTCTGCTGAACGTCTTGGTTTGACCAGATCCCCATGCTAATCGAAGCCGCGCAATCGTCGTCACCTGCCGCCTTTTTGCCGTGAGGGGGTCGACCTATAGTTCCCTGGGTGTCGAAGAAGTTCGGGTCTCCTGGTACCCAGACAGCTGTGGAGCTCGGACCTCGCATGGAATCAAAGTAGACGGCGCGGACGTTTAGGAGGAGACGGGCGCCACCTATAGTCGATATGAAGGTGTGCGTCCTACAAGGAAGGAGGGGGGGGGAAGGTGGGGTTTAGCAACACGCGAATGTCGAAATACGAAATAGGCACTCACGCAACGCTAAGGGCAATTAGCTTTGGCTACGATAACAATTATTTAGGCCACGCTTTGAACAGACAGATTATATGAAGTGCTTTGCGACATACCTCGCTCGCCGTCCATGCTAAAGCGTTAACCAAGATGCACGAAGCCAAAGAAAAGTACCATATGAGAGAGTCGCGGATCAATATTCTCAGAATCTTGGCTCCGGTAGTTCGCTTCGATGATTTCCAGTACGTGTAGGCGGGTCCGAGGACGAGAGCGCAGAGATATGTTTCAAAAGCGAGCACTTTACAGGGAAGGGAAGGGGGTGAGGTCAGACGGTAAGTTTTGGGTTAGGGCCGCGCTTTCGGGGTTGTGGAATTGGAAGTGTAGGTTGGAACAAGAAGCCAACATACAGGTCCACCAGATAAGTGTTATCCTTTGAGAGCCCAAGTTTGAGGTGTAACATCCGAAGGGACCGGGGGTAGCTGCATATCGGAGCAGGGAAGTTTTCAGTTGGTGAAAACCCTGGGCACACCATCCTCGATTCAACAAAAAAGTCTCTCACATGTGTAACCGGAGATATCCTTTGCCATGATCGAAATGAGAGACACGATTTCGGCCATGAAGACTATACTGTTGAGGATCAGGATTTTGGTAGAGGCGTGATACCTGGGTGCGCCGAAAGCGAAGCCGAATGAAGAAAGGTGTTTAGCACGTGGGCACCAAGGGGAGGATAAGCCAGGAACCAAGGGGGAGAGGGGTAAAATCAGAACCCACATCGCGTGAATCCTCATAAGTAAAGCTGCTTGAACTGCAAAAGTATGTGTTGTTCCTGTTATTCCAAAGACCCAGAAGTACGCATGGCAAAAGTCATGGCTCCAGTCGCTGCCGTTGGACACCACAAAATTGAGCTGGGAACGTTAAGTGGTTGAAGAGGGCGCGAGAAGAAAGGAGGGGAGTGGGAGGTTAGTGATCTACATTCAAGACAGCCAGGAAAGGACAGTGAAGTTGCTTACCGTGAGATACGCGAGGCCGTAATAGCGCGTGAAGCCGAAGAGTATTTTGGATGTCCAAGCCCCAGGGCGACTCTGTCCAAAAGACGGAATTGGCGTGAGTGTTCGCTCTCAAATGGCCTATTTGGTTCAAAAATCTTCCGTACCCAGAGAAGATTAATCTAAGAAAGAACAAGAAGCTGTTCAAAATCCGGATTCCCGTCGGCATCTGAACAACGGCTAACGACTGACCTCCTGTCCGAACGTGATTAGCCAGTCATAAATTGCCCAAGAGAGCCCGGCAACTTTAAGGAATCGAAAAAGGGGGGAAGGTATGGGAAGGACAGCGGTGGTGTATCAGCAAAATGCGTTTGTAAGCCCCCGACCGATGCGTATAACCTACCCCCTAGATACCGTGCTCGAAGTACATAGATTAAAAACTCCCGATAGCAATCAAGTTCAGTTGTCATGACGGAGGATCCGCTTAGAGTGCGTGGACCTTCGTCTGCTGGGTTTGTAGGTTGATCCGCATGCACAGATTGATGCCGAGGCTGGCACCAGGAGGTTATCGAAAACTGGGAGACAACCGGGGTATGAGAGCCAGAAGACGTAACCTGCCCCTATCCCGCCAACGAAACGGGCCTGAGTGGAGGTCTCTTGTGGACGTCGACTTGAGTTGGGAGCGATTCAAGGATGGAAGAGGGAAGGGAAAAAAAGGAGGAGCAATCGAAACGATCAGCAAACCAAGGCGAGGGTCCAGGTGGCGGGTGAACAAATAGCGGTCATCTGAGCAACGAAAAAAGCCGGCTAAGCTTTGATTCGGGGTCAATATATTTCCGACCCTGAATGCTCCGCCACATATATATTATTTGTGCTTTTGATTTCAAAACCGCCGATGTCTCCGTCCCCGGCTGTGGCGGGGCACCAATTCAACCTCGTCCCATCCCCGAGGCTTCTGCCAACAAGGGTCCGGTGCCTTGGCGTTGACATGGAACACAGAGCGTATATAAAACCGAGACCATTTATAGAGTATGCGGTGGACATGATAACGAGCTGAATTACAAAATAAGAGCCATAATTTTGAACGAGCGGTGATACCTGAGATCCACGTGCGGCCCATCAGTTCCCCTCGACGAAGGATGAATGGCTTGGCTTACATCACTTACAACCTCGGCAGAAGAGCGGCGTGCTGTGCACTCATATGAGCTAGACCGGCCCCACAAAAATAGACGCGGCAGAATTTTGCACTCAGATTGCTTTGCATGAACACAATGGCATTCCCCTTATTTGGTCAGGAAGAAAGCGTTCAGGGGCACAATATATAAATAGAGAAAGTCAAGGACGTGACGAATTTCAGTCAGTGGTTCTATTGACCTTTTGGATGGCGACTCACCCCACATATAGCGAGAGGTGGCTGATATCGCGAATACTTCTTCTGAGGTATCCGAAGGCTTGGACATTAAAGCGCTTAGACTCCGGTCGCTGCCACCGGTGTTTAGATGCCGTTCATACGCCACGCAATCCGGACGCAAGCACTCCTCCGAGACTTGGCACTTCAAGAGCTACAGAGCGCTTGGAAGTCAACGAGTATATATACGTAGAGATAAACTGTTGATCGAGTGACGTGGGGGACAGTGGAGGGTAATGGACGAAACAGAGGAAACACGGTGGCTTGATCGACCGCGGTTATTTGTCGAAGCATCCCACTGGACTCTTCAAACACAACGCCCTTTCGAAAAAGTTCAAGCTCCGGCTCCCCATGACTAATATAACCCGCATATAATGTAGTGCACCCACAGCCGTTTCAAAGCATTGGCTCTCTGGCACGGTATTTACGTTCTGACCGACAGGCATATCAAATTCTTGTGAAGACCGAAGCTAGCTATAGGCTAACCTGAAAGGACTCAAACGAGAGTTACAATCGATGAGAGGTGTCTTGCAGCTGTACCGGAAACTGTATCGCTATGAGCAATCGACTGTCGCCGTCCACGTGCGCAGAAGCCCGTAGTTTAATGCTGTGAGGAGGGCGCGACTACAGATAAATGTAAGACGTGTTCATGGCTGCCGTCATCCACATTCGACAGCCTGGCTTTATTTTGTCCTCGGTGCTGCTGATTCCGACCCCAGAAAAGCAAAGGAATTGAATTCAAAATCAACAAAGCCATATAAAGATAATATAAAGATTCCTTTTAATATCGACAGGTCAGTCTACAGAGCCTCATATATCACGTCCGAACCGGTGGTTTTGTGTGAGAAGAATGTCGAGCAAGCACACTGGCTGTGCGAGGGTGGCAGAAGCGGATTGAAGTGGCAAAGTGGAGACGGCCACCGATCACTCTTTGGGGTCCCTGGTCACCCGAATTCCCATCTCAATGGAGCCTATTTCGTGTCCTCTCCAATCATCACCCTCGTCCTTTGCGTCGGATGTAGCCAGGCGGAACACTCCAACAGTCCCAACCGTTCCTTCATTCCCTGAGTAAGGCGTATTGGGTGTGATACCCGTTCGAGTTGATGATGCGTTTCGTGTGGACGAGAAATAAGCGGCTCGGAGGTTGAGGAGGAAGCGAGTCCCACCGACTGTCACCATGACTTACACCGCCCTTTGTGAATATAAGCGAACAATTGCAGTTAGCGTCAGCCGAGTTGTAATCCTTAAAGACTACCTACGGTGTCCCGACCAAGGCGAATATCCCCTAGAGAGAGCACATAAGATATCAGCCCCTCCGCATTTACAGGTGGCCAATCTCGCTAACCGTTTCCGTCATGAATACCAAGGCGTTCAGAAACAAGCAGCCCGCTACGCAGAGGTACCAAAATAGCGAGTCTCGTATCAAGATGGTTAGGATATTGGGATGTCTCGTCCCAGCAGCTCTCCAGTGATAATACGCCGAGCCCAATGCAAGGATGCACAGATAGGTTTCGAATAGCAGGCCTGAGGATTTATGAGAGAATCGATGAGGCAGGTAAGCAAGGCAAGGTTGGATTATCAAGAATTAAAAGCGGATTGCCTACCTGTCCACCAGTAAGCCTTCGCCAATACTGGGTGTTGGACCACGGCCGAGCACCCGGTGGCCGGCGCGGGTGGGAACTCTACTACCCGTCCAACGCACAGAGAAACATGACAAGAGGATTGCGGTTAGCTCCGAGGGGAAGGCGAGTATGGAGGAAATGGCGCTCACATATGTAGTCATGAGCGTTTATAAAGTATATGGTGTACACGATAACGAGCTCGATTACAAATAAAGTGATACTGATCGCCATGATTTTGAACGAGCGGTGATACCTCAAATCCACGTGCGGCCCGTCAGTTCTCTTCGACGGAGGCTGAATGATTGGGCTCACATCACAGATACCCTTAGCAGAAGAGCAGCCTGTGCTGCGCCCATATGAGCCATACCGGTCCCACCCCACAAGTAAAAGTAGACGCGGCAGAATTTCGCCCTCAAATTGCTTTGCATGAACACAATGACATTGCCCTTATTTTGTCAGGGAGAAAGCGTTCAGGGGCACAAGTTATAGATGGAGAATTCAGAGGAATACGTACTGTGATGAGTGCAAGCCCGTAATACCTGAGAAACCCGTAAAGAATTTTCGACTGCCACGCTCCCGACTTTCGCCGCTAGAGAAAGAAATAGGTCAGGGTAAACCCATACACCAGGTCACCTGAACGATAACGTAGCATATCGCATCGCGTCTCACCCATACCAGGTCAATCTAATCGAGTAGCAGTGTAGTGGCGCCGGTCGAAATCCCATTGGTTAGGAGATCCCACCCATGACAGTCTGCTCCAAGACGAACCTCTTGGTCTAATGTTATGATCCAGTCATAAAATGCCCAGGTGAATCCTGCAACTGTCAGCCAAGGAGGTGACCAATTTCAGTCAGTGGTTCTATCGACCTTGTTGATCGCGACTCACCCCATACATAGCGATAGGTGGCTGATATCGCGAATACTTCTTCTGAGATATCCGAAGGCGGGGACATTATTCAGGATTAAAACGAACGCTTGGACTCCAGTCGCTGTCGTAGTCCAGGTGTTTTAGATTCCGTTCATACGCCAAACAATCCAGACGCAAGCACTGGGCCGAGGCACTCCAAAAGCTACTGGACCTCTGAAAGTCAAGGAGTAGAGATAATGTGTAGATCGAGTGACGTGGGGGACAGTGGAGGGGGATGGACAAACAGAAAAAAAAAACGAGGTGGCTTGATCAGAGCGAGACCTGCGGTATTTGTCTAAGCATCCCGCCGGGCCCTAGCAACACGACGCCCGAAACGCAAAAGTTGAAACTCCGGTCCCCCGTGACGGACGCATTTAATACAGCGCAGCCACGACGGCGTTCCGAAAGATCGCCTCTGTAGCACGGCATTAATTAGATTCTGACCGACAGGAATATGAGAGCCTTGTTACGACCCAAGCTAGGGTAATTTGAAAGGACTCGAGCGAGAGTTGCAACCGATGGGAGGTGTCTTGCAGCTGTACCGGAAGCTGTATCGCTGTGAGGAATCGATTCCTGTCGTCCAACCTAACCGTCGGGTGGCATGATCTGGATCGTCTTTGTAGGCCGGCCTTACCCTCGATAAAGACCGTTGGACTCGTTGGCAGATCATCTACACAAAAGCCGGTAGTCTAATGCCGTGACGAGGCGCCGATTATAACCTGTTTATGTGGGAAGTGTTCCTGGCTGACGTCATCCCCATTCGGCTGGCTTTATTTTGTCTCGGTGCTGCTGATTCACTATAAAAACAAAGAAAAGCATAGGTATTGAGTTCAAAATCAACAAACCCCATATAAAGATAATATATAAAGAGTAGTGTTAATATCGACAGGCAGTCTACAGAGCCTCATATCACGTCCGAACCCGGTGGTTTTGGGTGAGAAGCACACTAGCTGTGCGAAGTTGGCGGAAGTGGGTTGAAGTACTTGGCAAAGTGGAGACGGCGACCGATTATTCTTCGGGCTCCCTGTTCACCCGAATTCCCATCTCAATAGAGGCTATTTCGTGCCCTCTCCAACCATCACCCCCGTCCTTCACGTCGGATGTAGCCAGGCGGAACACTCCAACAGTCCCAACAGTTCCCTCATTCTCCATATAATGCGTATTGGATGTGATACCCGTACGCGTTGATGGTGCGTCTCGTGTGGACGAGAAATAAGCGGCTCGGAGGTTGAGGAGGAAACGGGGCCCACCGACTGTCGCCATGACTTGCACCGCCCTTTGTGGTGATGAGAGAATGATTACGGTTAGTGCTATCCAGCCTGCAAGCCTGGAATATGACCTACGGGGTCCCGACCAAAGATAGTATCTCCTAGAGATAGCACATAAAGTATCAGTCACTCCGGATCAGTGAGCGACCAGGCTCACTAACCGTTCCCGTCATGAAGGCCAAGGTATTCAGAAATAAGCATCCTGCAAGGACTAGGTACCAGAATAGCGAGTCTCTTATCAAGATGGTTAGGATATTGGGAGGTTTTGTTCTAGTGGCTCGCCAGTGAGAATACGCTGAGCCCAATGCGAGGATGGACATGTAGGTTTCGAATAGCAAGGCTAGAGGATTTGTGCAAGAACGGGTGAAGCGGGTAAGCTGGGTGAGGTTGGACTATCAAGAATTGACAATGGTTCGCATACCTGTGCACCAGTAGACCTTCGCCAATACTGGGTGTTGGGCCAAGGCCGAGCACCCGGTGGCCGGCGCGGGTAGGAACTCTACTGCACGTCAACGCATGACATGGGGGTCGCCGTTGGCTCCAAGGAGAGGACCATAATGGAGGAAATAGCGCTTACATAGGTAGTCACGAGCGTTTATAAAGTATATGGTGGACATAATAACGAGCTGAATCACGAGTAAAGTTATGCTGATAGCCATGATTTTGAACGAACGGTGATACCTGAAATCCACGTGGGGCCCGTTAGTTCCCCTCGACAAAGGATGAATGGTTCAGTTCACATCACATATACCCTCAACAAAAGAGCAGCTTGTAATGCACTCATATGAACCAGACCAGTCGCGCCCCATAAGTAAAAATAGACGCGACAGAATTTCGGGCTTAAATTGCTGTTCATGAACACAATGAGATTGCCCTTATTTCGTCGGGGAGAAGCGTTCAGGGGCCTAAGTTATAAATGGAGAAATCCGGAGGAAGAGAACGTACCGTGACGAGTGTCAGTCCGAAATATCTGCTAAACCCGTAAAGAAATTTCGACTGCCACGCTCCCGACTTTCGCCGCTGGAGAAAAAGGTAAGTCAGGGGAACCCCTACACCAGGTCACCTAAATGATAACGTAGTATACTCACCCATACCAGATCAATCTAGTCGGGTATCGGCGTAACGACGCCGGGCGAGGCCGAATTAGTTTGGAGATCCCGTCCCATGAAAATTTGCTCCCGGACTAACCTCCTGGCCCAATGTTATGATCCAGTCATAAAACGCCCAGGTGAGTGCTGCGACTGTCAGCCAAGCAGGATGTGACCAGTTTCAGTCAGAGTTATACCGACCTTTTCTATCACGACTCACCCCATACGTATCGATAGGTGGCTGATGTCGCGAATACTTCTGCTGAGTTATTCGAAGGCTCGGACATCATTCACGATTAAAATGAACGCTTAGACTCCAGTCGCTGCCGCGGTCCAGGCGGTTGGCGTTCATACGCCAAGCAATGGGGACCTAAACACTCCTGGAGATCACTTGGAACTCCAGCAGCTACTGAACGCCTGAAGGCCAACGAGTAGTGAGAAACCGTTGATCGAGTGACGTGGGGGGACGGTGGAGGGGGATGGACGAGACCGAGAAGCGACCAGGTGGCTCGATCAGACCGGCCTGCAGTGTTTGTCGATGCATGCCGAAGTGCCAGGTGGTTTTCGATCGACCCTTCAAAGGACGCCCTTTCGAAATTCAAAATTTCAAACTCCGAATCCCCGCGATGGACGCCCCATGCAACGCACCCACCTCGGCATTTCAAAGACCGCCTCTCGATTCTCTCTCAGGCACGGAATTATATTCTCACCGATGAATATCGAATTCTTTCAACGAGCGAAGCTAGGGTAATTTGAAAAGTGATGAAGGGACGCAAGCGAGCGTTGCAACTGAAGGGAGGTGCATAGCAGCTGCTGTACCGCTGTGCACGCACGCGTGAGCAAGCCATTGTCGTCGTCAACGCTAACCGTCGGGTGGCATGATATGAACCATTGCGTGCGCCGGCCGTGGCCCGGCTTGGCCGAGCATGAATAATACCGCTGGACTCGTTGGCAGATAATCGACGCAAAAGCCCGTATCTGTAGTCTAATGATATGCCGTAAGGAGGGGGCGATTTTAGACATTTGTGCAAGGGAGCGTTCCTGGTTGACGTCATCCACATTCCGACGGCAAGGCTAACCTTTGAAGGCCTACACCAATAAGCGGCACGGCACCATCTGAATGGTGTTTATCGGTGCTATTGATTCCAACCCTCGTTCATAGACGCAAAGAAAATGAATCCAAAATCAACAATAACAATATAAAGATAAGATAAAGTGTCGTTCCAAGATCGACAAGTCTGTCTACTGGGCCTCATATGACGCCCGTCTCGGTGGTTTTTACTGCCGATAAAGTCTCGTCGAGGAGTGCCCTGGCTCAGACAAGTCCGACGCTGAGACTCCAAGGCCTTCGATACCATTAGGTCCGGGCCCCACTGAACCCGAGCCTAATGTCGAGCAAGGACGCTACCTCTTCCTCCTGGAAGGAATAAGCTGAAGCATAATGGCAGGCGGAGACGGCGGTCGATCGTCCTGTAGGCCATAACATTGCTCGCTCAAACTCCCATCTCGGTAGAGCGTGCTTCGTCTCCATCCCCGTCGTCCCAATCGCCCTTCGCGTCAGACATAACCTGGCGGAACACCCCAACGGTTCCTTCACCTTCGGTGTATGTAGGACACAAGTCTTCATCTGGCTTCGCGGACGACATAACACCAACCCTCCCTGTCAGAAAGCCCAGGGCATTCAAAGACAAACAGGCTCCCATGCAAATGTATCAAAGTAAGGAGTCTCGTATCAATATGGTGAGGAGAAATGAAAACGAAGTCAAATAAACAAAGTACGGATAAAGATAGTGTAAGAGTGGCGCTCGCATTGGTGCCATGGTCTGTAAACATCCAGTCACGTCTCGGTTGGAGCTCCCGAACGGTTGCTCATAGAGCCGAATAGGATGTACACCTACTCCGAAGAATATGGAGGGGACCGAGTCCCTCACCATTGCCCGGTTCGCGAGAACGACCGGAATTAAGAAGAATGTCGAGCAAGCGCAGGGGCTGTGCGAGGTTGGCGGAAGTGGGTTGAAGTGGCAACGTGGCGACGGCGACCAATCATTCTTCGGGGTCCCTGTTCGCCCGAATTCCCATCTCCATAGAGCCTATTCCGTCTCCTCTCCAACCATTACCCTCGTCCTTCGCGTCGGATGTAGCCAGGCGGAACACTCCGACAGTCCCAACGGTTCCCTCATTCTACATGTAATGCGCATTGGGTGTAATAACCGTTCTCGTTGACGGTGAGTTCCGTATAGACGAGAAATAAGCGGCTCGGAGGTTGAGGAGGAAACGAGGTCCACCGACTGTCACTATGACTTGCACCGCCCTGTGTGGTCATTAGCGAATAATTGCTGTTAGCGCTATCCGGGCTGTAATCCCCGAAGATCACCTACGGTATCCCGACCAAAGCTAGTATCCCCTAGAGAGAGGACATGAAGTATCAGTCACCGCACATTATACAGGCAGCCAATTTCACTAACCGTTCCCGTTATGAAGGCCAAGACATTAAAAAACCAGCATCCTGCAAGGCAGACGTACCAAAATAGCGAGTCTCGTATCAAGATGATTAAAATATTTGGAGGTCTCGTCCTAGGAACTCTCCAGTGAGAATACGCTGAGCCCAATGCAAGGATGCACATGTAGGTTTCGAATAGCAGGGCTAGGGTGTTTGTAAAAGAAGGGCGAGGCGAGTCAGCTGAGCGAGGTTGAACTCTCAAGAATTGCTTACCCATGCACCAGTAGGCCTTCCCCAATACTGGGTGTTGCAACAAGGCCGAGCACCCGGTAACCGGCGCAGGGGGGAACACTACTACCCGTCAAAGGTATAACCAAACATGGAACGTAGCTCGCGGTTAGTTCCAAGGAGAAGGCTATTATGGAGGACATGGCGCTTACATAGGTAGTCATGAGCATTTATAAAGTATAGGGTGGACATGATAACGAGCTCAATTACAACTAAAGTGACGCTGATAGCCATGACTTTGAACGAGCAGTGATACCTGAAATCCACGTGTGGCCCGTCAGTTCCCCCCGAGGAAGGATCAATGGTTCGGCTCACATCACGTATACCCTCAGTAGAAGAGCAGCTTGCACGGCAATCATATGAGCCAGACCAGTCCCACCCCACAAGTAAAAATAGACGCGGCAGAATTTCGCGCTCAAATTGCTTTGCATGAAAACGATGACATTGCCCTTATTTTGTCAGGGAGAAAACAGTCAGAGTCGCAGATTATAAATGGAGAAAGCCTGAGGAAGAGAACGTACTGTGACGAGGGCAAGCCCGTAATACCTGCAAAACCCGTAAATAAATCTCGACTGCCACGCTCCCGACTTTCGCCGCTGGAGAATGAAAATAAGCCATATCAGTTTACTCGAATGATAACGTAGTTTATCGCATCGCGTCTCACCCATACCAGGTCAATCTAACCAGGTTGTAGCGCAGCGCCCCCGGCAGGGACCCAATTAGTTAGGAGACCCGCCCCATGTTAATCAGCTCCGAGACTAACCTCTTGGCCCAATGTTATGATCCAGTCATAAAATACCCAAGTGAAACCTGCGACTGTCCGCCAAACAGGAGGTTACCAATCTTAGTCAGAGCGACACCGACCTTTTCGATAACCACTCACCCCATATATATCGATAGGTGGCTGATATCGCGAATACTTCAATTGAGGCATCCGAAGACTCGGACATTATTCAGGATTGAAATGAACGCTTAGATCACTGGCTGTCGCAGTCCAGTCGTTTCACGTTCAGACGCCAAGCAACCGGACGCAAGCCACTGCGTGCCCCAACCCCGGGGTCTGGCTCTAGGTGGGGCGGAAGTTTGCTCAGGAAAACCTGGGGTTTTGCAGACGGAACACCCAGGGGTTTAGAGACGATTCACGACCCCGAGGGAAATGCTAATTTTTACCGGGTGCTGGATATCAACTTTTGCATTGGGGAAAGGCGGATTGTGGGACAGAAGCATTCATATTGATCTTAATAATAGGAGCTACTACATAAGTCTACATTATACACGTTGATTTTTGACCGCGACGCTGTTGAATGGCCGTAAAACCGGGTTTGGGGGGGGGGGGGTAATTGCGACCGAGAACCCGCCTGATTCTAGGCCTTAATATGCACGTACCAGGCTGTCAAATCCTTGGAGATCTGTCGTAGTGCCTACTAAGACTTTAGTGAGCCTAGGGATGGTTTGGGAACTTGGGAGCTGAACATGATTGCAGGTTAACCGACGTGTTGAACTATGAGAGCGAAATGATCCTGTAAGTTTCACCATCACAATATTACAAGGAGAGAAGCGTTACACACCTGGATGCGTTGGCGGAGTAATATCTTTTGTTCGCGCGGGGTCGGTCAGTAGCGCCATCTGTCAGTCAGTCGAGGAACTAGTTGGAAGTTGAATGTTTGATTGGTGGGAAACGTAGAGTTCGAGTTGACTTGACACGCGGAACTAAAATCCCCGGGTACTCACCTAGTAAAAATTAGCGTACGGGTGAGACCCCGCGCCTAGCCAGGGGGTCAGGGTACGCAGTGTAAGGCTTGAAACTCCAGGAGCTACTAAGCGTCTGAAAGCCAACGGACAGAAAGAAAATCGCGATCGAGTGATGTAGATGGACGAAAGAGAAAAAAGACGAGGTGGCTTGATCAGACCGGTGTTTGGTCCAGTAACCTAGGTCCCCGTCTTCTTCGACGGACCCTTCAATGACGCCCATTCGAAACGCAAAAGTTCAAATTCCGACTCCCCATCAGTGGCCCGTCCCAACGGCCTTTCGAAAGACCCCCTCTCGATTCCCTCGCTCCTGACCGACATAAATATCAAATTTTTTTGCCAGGGCAATCCGAAAAGGGATGGAGGAACGCAAACGAGTGTTGCAAACGCTGGGAGGTGCCCGGCGGCTGGTAGTGGCAGCTGTACCGCAGTGAGCGAGCGATTCTTATCTTCCACGCTATACACAGTCGGTTGGCACGATGTGAGTCGTTGAATGATTCCCGTACGGTCTACGCCGGCCATGCCCCGGCTTGCCCACTCATCGATAAACACCGCTGGGCTCGTTGGCAGATAATCTACCAAAAACCCGTAGTCTGGTGCCGTAAGGAGGCGGGGATTTTACACGTTGTTGCGAGGAAGCGTTCCTGGTTGACGTCATTCGCATTGGACGGCCGGGCTAACCTTTGTAACCTTTGAAGGCTTACACCGATAATCATTTAGCGCCACGGCACCGTCAGAATCGTTTTTATCGGGGCTACTGATTCTAACCCCCGTCCATAAAAGCA
>WSTY01000370.1:9676-21324 GCA_019633465.1 Tulasnella sp. 417 | reverse complement strand
GACATCCTAAATGGATTTCATGCACGATCGGCTATTGCGGCGGGGAAGCTCCGATGCGTGCCCAAAGTTCGAAGCATTAGTATCGAGCTTTCTCGTCGAGGGTCGTTTGTCTTTGCAAGACAGTCTCAAAAGGCGCACAATTGGATTTTAATTACAAGTCACTTCTCAGAAATATCGCGTCATAACTAGAAATGCCCGGAAATAGCCCTGGGGCGGTAAAGGTCATCGATAGCTTTGATTTCCTCCTCCGTTAGCTTAACCTGGAGGCCCTCTGCAATGCATTGGAAAGGAATCGGGTTTAACGTCACGTTCAAAAACACACCCAAAAGAGGAGAGAGAACTTACCAACGAGGTTCTTCAATTTATCGAGGGAGGTAGTCCCGACGATGGGAGCCGAAATAAACGGCTTCGACAGAGACCACGCAAGCGCAACTTGAGCCATGCTGATCCCGCGCTTCTCGGCAATATCAGCGACCCTAAAACATTAGTTCGAGTCAGAGAAGCTTGGAATAATGGTAGAATGCGAGCTTTCTTACTTTGCATTGATCTCGAGAATGAAAGGCTCCGTGGGTGCGTTTTTGACATACCTGGGTCAGGAGAAGGTGATCAATGTTCGGAGAGCAAATATCCATCTTACTTCTGGACCTACGGATCGGTCTGGCCTCGTACACTCTCCCCGGTCACCCTTCTCGTGAGGAGCCCACCTGCGAGTGGCGACCAAGGGATCATCCCAACGCCCAAATCCTGGAGCAAAGGCACCATTTCGCGCTCCTCCTCTCGGTAGACGGCGTTGTGGAAGTTTTGCATCGAGATGAACTGCGTGAGGTTATGTTCGCGAGCGTAGTTCTGCATCTTATGGACTGGAACGCATCAGTCAGAATCAACCAGTTTTTTTCGAGAACGATCAACAGCAAGACTTACACTGCCAAGCATAGCAGGAAGACATTCCAATATAACGAACATATCCAGCCTTGACCACGTCATCTAATGCTTGCATTGTTTCTTCGATGGGTGTCATGGGGTCGAAACGATGGCCTTTCCCAGAATTATCCACGTTAGTAAACGAACGAACGGTCGGTCACGAAATACGCACATTGAAGGAGATCAATGTAATCGAGTTGGAGGCGTTCCAAAGAATGCTTGACGCCTTCGAAGATGTGCTATGTGAAGCGAAGCGGTAATCGAATTAGTATCAGATGCAGTTAAGTTAGAAACGCGGGAACGGATAACGAACCTTCCGGCTTAGTCCTTGCTGGTTGACATAACGGTTTCTACCAAGCTCTTCTTGGGGTACGAAAGGAAGATTGTCCGAGGTAGATCGCCCAACGGTACCCCACAGTTTAGTCATGACGACAATCTCATCTCTAGGGAGGTTGTGCTGTTTGATGGCTTTCCCCAAGACGACTTCGGAAAGCCCATTGGAGTAGATGTTGGCCGTGTCGAAGGCGTTGATACCCATGTCATACGCGGCTTTGATGTGCTTAATGCCTACGTATTGAAACTATTAGAACGGCAGGTGGGACCAAAGATGGAGCATTACGCTACCTTCTTCCTCGCCGAGCACCCAGCCTTGCCACTCGGGCGAACCGTAACTCATGCATCCTCTGGAGTGATGACCGTCAGAGTTTTCCCAACATAGAAACAGGAAGGCCAGGGGTTACGCACAAGATCAATCGGGATATCTTGAGTCCAGACTTGCCCAGACGGACGTAAGGCATATCGGTTGTTGCGACTTCGCTAGCAGACATCTTTGTAGTTTAGCAGAGGGTTGAAGAGATGATATCGATGGTGTTGTTGAGAACTTGTCCCCTGCTCGACCGGCGGGGCTTATAAGCGTTTCTAGAGATTTTGAAAAGGTAAACGCGATGATGTCAAGGGGCCAAGGGGCAGGACCTCCACTATGTACCCGGTACCGATGTGGCGTCTAACGAACCAATAAGAAAGCGCTGATCGGTCTCGAAAGCCGTGCTTGGCAATAAGGACCTCCACCTCAGGGGGCCCGGGGCGAGAAGTTAACTCGAAGCCTCATACTCGTTCCGGACTTGGGGTTCAAAGAGACCAATAAGAAAGTGCTGCGATCGGTTCCGGGGGGTGGAGGATGTTGGCGACCTCCACTTTGGGGTGCCGGTGCCTGATCACGTGCGGACTTGGGGTTCTATTTTGGCATGGAGCCTCGCTCGGTGAGATCCAAAGCATGCACCGAAACGTTTATACATCGTACACACGATAACGAACCATGAAACCTGATTACAAGTTGGTTCTACTTATGACCAACAATGGCTCGAGGACGATACAACTCGTCGATGGATCGGGTCTCTTCGTCGGTCAAAGTGACGTGAACACCCTCTGTAGGGAGTGAAGCAGTACGGTTAGCGCGAGGCCTATGGATATAAAAGCTCAACTATGGTGCCTACCGACGAGATCCTTCAACTTGTCAAGCGACGTTGTGCCAACGATTGGGGCAGACACAAACGGCTTGGAAAGCGACCACGCAAGTGCGACCTGCGCCATACTAATTCCACGTTTCTTAGCAATCTCAGAGACCCTGATATAGATGAATGGGTCAGTATTTCTGCGGCTATCAGGGCAGAGGATCATACTTTTCGTTGATGTCGAGGAGGAATGACTCTTTATTCGGGTCAATGTTGGTGTTCTTCCAACCTCTGCGGCAAGTGGCACTATCAGAAGATAGGCTTAGAAAGGGATAGAAAGGCAGCTTACAAGTCGGTTTGGGCTCGCAAGCTATCCTCTTTGACGCTTCTTGTCAAGAATCCCCTACCCAGAGGTGACCAAGGGATCATTCCCACTCCTAAGTCCTGAAGCAACGGGACCATTTCTCGTTCTTCTTCTCGGTAGATTGCACTGTGGAGGTTTTGCATTGAGATGAACTCGGTTAGACCGTGTTGGCGCGCATAACTCTGCATCTTGTGGACTGTCGACCTGATCAGTAAGACTCCGCGGTCACAGCACCTGCATTGCTTACATTGCCAAGCATAACAAGACGACATGCCAATGTATCTTGCATATCCAGCTTTGACAACATCGTGTAGCGCATGCATGGTCTCCTCGACTGGGGTATTGGGGTCGAATCGGTGGCCTACAAAGATACCAAATATCAGCACTGGCCCTCTCAAATACCGGGGAACCTCCCAACATTGAAGCAGGTCGACGTAGTCAAGTTGAAGGCGTTCCAACGAGTGTTTGATACTCTCGAAAATGTGCTAATGGAGGGAAATACCATGAGCAGCCCATAGTGTCGGAGAACATCGTGCTTTCCTCGTACCTTGCGACTGAGCCCTTGCTGATTTGCATAACGGTTGGAATTCAACTCCGCGGAAGGGGCCTCGAAAAGCGTATCCGAAGTGCTTCGTCCAACGGTCCCCCAGACCTTGGTCATGACAACGATTTCGTCCCGCGGAAGATTGTATTTTTTGATTGCCTTGCCTAGGATGATCTCTGAAAGGCCGTTCGAGTACACGTTGGCCGTGTCGAATGAGTTGATGCCCATGTCGTAAGCGGCTTTTATTTGCTCCAAGCCTACAGAAGATAGCCGTTGAGATGAGGAACGAGGGACGGCGCTTGTGGATAAGAGACGTACCTGCTTCTTCACCAAGAACCCAGCCCTGCCACTCAGGAGAGCCATAGCTCATGCATCCCCTGGAATCAAGGCAGTGAGGTTACTGTAACTCACTGATGATAGCGTAGTGGAGTTACGCACAGGATTAATCGAGACACTTTTAGCCCGGACTTGCCTAAGCGGACATACGACATATTGGTAGTTGGGACTTCGGTAGTAGACATCTTTGCACTTGAACGTAGCACTTAAGAAACTGGAGCGTAGGTACTGAGCTCCTTTCACGATTCGTGAGGTATATAAGGCCAACGAGAGTTCTCGAAAAGTTAGCATGGTGACCTGAAAGGGGTAAAAGGAGATGCCCTTCGTATGAGTCCCATGATTGTTACTGGTACTAACTTCAACGGAACCAATGAGAGACATTGTTCGGTTCCGAGGAGTGGAGGAAAGTTGGAACGTCGACCTCCACTTCGGGGAATGCCCGATTGCGGCATCACACTGGCATGCGGATCTCAGGTCTATTCGTTTGACTTCTGGTTGATGGAGCATCGCTTAGTAAGATTGAAGAGATGTACGTAATCCTTGTTACGTTTGATACAATGACGGGTTCTGATATTTGATACTATCCGATCCTTTACCTATGGCCAGCGACGGCTCGAGGACGATACAGTTCGTCGATGGATTTTGTCTCTTCTTCGGTTAACTTAACGTGGACGCCCTCTGGATGCGTAAAGTAGAACAGCTATCATGAGATAAATGACTAGACACTCGGCTCAAGGCACCCACCAACGAGATCCTTCAACTTGTCAAGAGACGTTGTGCCGACGATTGGAGCAGACACGAATGGCTTGGAAAGCGACCATGCAAGTGCAACTTGTGCCATACTAATTCCACGTTTCTTCGCGATTTCAGAGACTCTGAAAGAGAAGACGAAAACGATGAGTCGAAGTGCGTGAAGCAGGAACAGATCATCTGACCTTTCGTTTATGTCGAGGAGGAATGATTCTTTGTTAGGATCACCATTGGACGGCTTGTAGAATCTATTTTAGAGAGCAAACTTCAGATAGGTGTCGTAGAACACCGATTGTAAGGGTAACATACGCGTCGGTCTGTGCCCGCAAGCTTTCTTCCTTGGCGCTTCTTGTCAAGAATCCTCGGGCTAGGGGTGACCAAGGGATCATTCCTACTCCCACATCCTGAAGCAAAGGGACCATTTCGCGCTCTTCTTCTCTGTAGGTTGCGTTATGGAAATTCTGCATCGAGATGAACTCGGTTAGACCATTCTGACGAGCGTAACTTTGCATCTTGTGGACTATTCAGAGGTTTTATCAGACCGACTTTGCTCACTCGTATGACAACGACTTGAACGACCTACAT
This sequence comes from Tulasnella sp. 417, assembly GCA_019633465.1. Lineage (NCBI taxonomy): Eukaryota > Fungi > Basidiomycota > Agaricomycetes > Cantharellales > Tulasnellaceae > Tulasnella > Tulasnella sp. 417. The sequence goes on along the minus strand of WSTY01000370.1, from coordinate 16,373 downwards.
TGCCAGGCGTAGCAAGAGGACATGCCGATGTACCTCGCGTGTCCCGCTTTGACCACATCGTGTAGGGCTTGCATGGTTTCTTCAATAGGAGTGTTGGGATCGAATCGGTGGCCTAACCAATTTCCCCGTTTCAGCTACCGGGCACTCCGACAGGGAAAAACGTCTCTAACATTGGAGCAAGTCGACATAGTCGAGTTGAAGACGTTCCAAAGAATGCTTGATGCTGTCAAAAATGTGCTAAAGACGCACGAGAAGCCATCAGCACAGGATAACTGCGGCGAGGAAAGTGCGTTCCTCGCACTTTACGACTAAGTCCCTGTTGATTTTCATAGCGTTTCGACTCGAGCTCCGACGTGGGGGACCAGAACAGACCGTCGGAGGCGTTTCGTCCGACTGTTCCCCAGAGCTTGGTCATGACGACGATCTCGTCTCGCGGGAGGTTGTATTTTTTAATCGCCTTGCCGAGGATGACTTCTGAGAGGCCATTGGAATATACGTTGGCTGTGTCGAAGGCGTTGATACCCATGTCGTATGCGGCCTTGATATGCTTTAAGCCTGGGGGAGGTTATTATTATAATTGCCGTTGATGGATGAAGACCGCTCGTCAGGGTCTTACCCTCTTCCTCATTCAGCACCCAAGCTTGCCATTCGGGTGAGCCGTAGCTCATGCAGCCTCTGAAAGTCGGAACACGTTGGCGGCTTTTCCGCATCCCGAAGCCGTGAATACGCACAGGATGAGGCGAGAGACTTTGAGTCCGGACTTGCCCAGGCGAACGTAGGGCATGTTGGTAGTGGGTTGTTCGGTAGTCATTGTGTTCAAAGTTTACGCTGTCGATGGGCGAGGTAAGCGCTGAGGACCATATTTCGATGACTCCTCTTATAAACATCGAGGCCTCGAAGTGGAGTTGCATCCGGGTGTGGGAAGCCGTGGTACCGTGATGTCACGTCTCTGTCAGACTACCGACCTCCACCGGCTATCCACCTTCTCGAGATCGTTTGGACGAGTGTGGCGCACGAACGACCAATGGGCGACCGTGAACAGAAGTGGAGGTCGACGGCCGCGAGACATGGTGAGCACGAGTATCAAACTATTGACATTCACCTTGGAGTTGGAAGAACTTATTATTAGACCGCCATGTGAGCCCTCCACCTAATGGGACTCTCGCTTTGGGACCGCCGTGTGATCCCTCCACCTAATGGGACTCTCGATTGGGATTTTTGCCAGTGGGGGGCGGTGGGGGACGTCTAGGCTTCCCAAGTCGAGACCTTGCGTTCTATGCGGCCTTTTTGCATCGAACATGGAAAGTCTCCTCTTTCGATATTTCTGGGAGTCAATCAAGTCTTGGTTGTCACAGCATGCACATCGCGCGCGTCGACATCGTTGCGGTTCGGTTCCGGGAAAGGCAAGGTCGATATCTGAACCGTGGGAGGTCTACCTCGTGCCAGCCTCAAACAAAACCTCTTCGCTTTTCCACCTCTCCTCATAACCGTCGCGATGTTTGGCTGGGGACAGGGTACTCAGCAGAACCAACAGCAACCCCAGCAGCCAGCGGCCTTCGGGCAACCTGCTCAGCCATCTGGATTCGGGACAACAGGTAAGGATGCTCATCCTTTGCATTTTATGTGGCGTGTTTCAACTCTCGGCTCCCTCTTCGCAGGTTTTGGCCAACCGAGCGCGTTTGGGGCTGCTCAACCTCAACAATCTGCCTTTGGAGCGGCACAGAATACAGCAGCTGCAGGTTTTGGTGGGTACAGGCGGCGTAATTGCGTGATTTCAGTCTGGGCTAATATTCACCTCGCTCCCCACACAGGCGGTTTTGGTCAACAACAGCCTAAGCCAACCTTTGGTGCGACCGGGGGCATATTTGGGCCACCTGGTGCGTGAAGGTCTCTATAAGATAGAAAGAAATCATGTTTTAACGTCCTGTCACACAGCTACGACTACGGCGACCACCTCAACTCCTGCGTTTGGAGGGTTCGGGGCGGCGACGGGTACTGCTACCACTGGGTTTGGAAGTACGTCCAACACTTCTGGCGGCGGCCTTTTTGGTCGTCCAGCCACCTCTTCCGGCGCATTTGGATCCTCAACGACTCCAGCTACCACTACAGGTGGACTTTTTGCAAACAAACCTCCCGGAACTGCCACCGCGACGACATTCGGCAATACTGGCTTTGGCCCAACCACAGTAGGAACCATCAATGGAACCGCAAGCCCTACATACCAAATCACCTCCGAAAAAGAAGGAACTAACCCCGGCATGACAAACTACCAAGCCATCACCTGCATGCCCGCCTACAAGAACTTCTGCTTCGAAGAACTGCGCCTACAAGATTATACCGCGGGACGAAAGACCGCCACAAGCACCGGATTTGGTGGAGCTGGGGCTTTTGGAGCTACGACTGCACCCACTACGACCACCGGTACGTATGGACAACCCGCTGCACCGACCACGACTACTTTTGGTCAGCCCGCGACTGCTACCGCCGGTGGATTCGGTACGACGACCGCGACCGCAGGCTTGTTCGGCCAACCGGCAGCCCAACAACAACAGCAGCAGCCTGCGACAGGCTTCGGAGGGTTCGGGCAGACCAACACCACCGGTGGCGGACTCTTTGGCCAAAATAATCAGCAGCAGCAGCAGCAGCCGCAACAACAACAACCAGCTGCTACCGGCTTTGGTGCGACTACTGGTGGCTTCGGTACCGGTGGAGGTCTATTTGGGCAACAGCAACAGCAGCAGCCCCAGCAGCAGCAGCAGCAGCAGCAGCAGCCGACCACCGGTGGCCTCTTTGGCTCAACCGCCACGACCGGCGGAGCATTCGGAAGTACTGCACCCAAACCGGCTTTCGGAGGGTTTGGCACGACCACCGCTACTCAGCCAGCCACCACCGGTTTCGGCTTCGGCCAGACTGCAGCAACCACGACTGGGACAACTGGTGGGTTATTCGGGCAGAATGCACAGCAGCAGCAACAGCAGCCGCAACAGCAACCTCAGCAAACCGCTTTCGGCGGCTTCGGAAGTGAGTCTCCTCGTTCCTCATGATTACGTCTCGATTACTAATTCCGATCTTTCTAGCGACAAACCCTGCTGCGCCAACTGGAGGTCTCTTCGGGAACAATGCCCAAACCACGGCCCAACCGGCGACAGGAGGCCTCTTTGGTCAAAACACCCAACAGCAGCAACAGCCCGCAGCTGGTGGCTTTGGCACGACCGGCGGTTTTGGACCTGCAGGAGGCTTGTTCGGCCAGCAGCAGCAACAACCCCAGCAGCAACCCCAGCAGCAGCCTGCTACCGGTGGACGTAAGTCTCGCGCTCGCCTTCTCCAAAGGATCGAAAATTAACGTGTCTTCCAGTCTTCGGCCAGCAACCCGCTCAGCAAACCCAACCTGCTCCTGGAGGGCTCTTCGGCAATGCATTCGGTCAGAATAACCAGCAGCAACAACAGCCCGCACAGCAGCAACAATCCACCGGGCTTTTTGGAGGCGGCTTGTTTGCTCCTAAGCCTACTGCTCCTGCGACTGGAGGACTATTTGGGAATACTCAAGCCCAAACAGCTCCGGGGACCGGAACTGGTCTCTTTGGTCAAACCGCTCAACCCGCACAAAACGGTGGAGGACTCTTTGGCGGTCTCGGCGCCTCAGCAGTTGGCCAACAACAGCAGCCCCAGCAGACCACCGGACTCTTCGGTCCCAAACCAGTCGGGACGGGTTTGTTTGGAAGCACAACCACTGGCGTGAACGGAGGGGGGATGTTTGGGTCAACAACTGCTGCTCCAGTTGCAGCCACTGGTGGCGGACTATTCGGCAGTCAAGCTCCCGTTTCGAACGGCGGACTGTTAAATCAAAGCCAGCAGCCATTGGTCGCCTCGCTCGACGGAAACATCTACAACACCAATCCTCTCCTGTCCGCCAATGCCAGAGCCGATGCATCCCATATCATTACTCTCGGGGATCGCGACAAACGCCCCGCCCTCGCTTACACCAAAAAGGCCTTGCCGAAAGTCACCACTCCGAAGCTCGGCCCCCTACGTGGGTTCTCTACCCCTCCACCTGGCGGATTGGGCTCGTCGTCAACCGGCTTGGACCTGTCGATCGGCATCGGAGCTTCACCATTTGGCCGGCCGCAATCGGCACAGGGAAGTCGGATCGGCATGGCGCTTGGCGGTCTCAGCGACAGCACAAGTTCGTCGCCTGGTAAAGGTCTCGCCCCGGATGCCTTCAAGCCACGAAGCAGCGTTAAGAAGCTCATCTTACCCAACAAGGTCGACCCGCTCAGCTGGAACGAAACCCTCGATACCGCCGTTCAAACCATTCAAAGTGAATTCGGGATTTCGAGTCCTACCATGGGCACAACATCTTTAGGTACACCAGGCACGAGGAACAAAGTCACTTGGGATCCCCAGCTTGGACGCGCTGCAAGGGAGAACGCGATGAGCAGCAGCACCTCTCGCCCCACGATGGGATCGCCCAAGCTGTTCGGCGGGCAACCCTTGACTTCTTCCCAATTCGGCCCGAGCCGTCGTTTCTCTGGACCATCACCCTCCGTCTCCACTGGTCGCCTTCCTGCCGAGTCCATCGAAGTTACTCCGTCCAAGACGCCAGTCTCAGCTCTCAAGAACAAGGGCCTGTATGCGCCGAGCAAGGAACCGGGCGAGTATTGGACCGAGCCGCCAATGCACGAGTTGCGCGACATGAGCGTCGAACAGTTGAAGTACCTCGAGGGCTTCAAGGTCCATCGGAATGGCTTTGGTCATATCGAGTTCGTCGAACCGGTTGACCTGACGACCGTGAAGAACGTAGAAGACATTCCAGGCAACTACGTTGTGTTTGACGCCAAGGAATGCACAGTCTACCCGGACGAGAGCGAAAAGCCAGACCAAGGAGAAGGAATGAACGTTCGTGCCAGGATCTCGCTCGTTCAGTGCTGGCCCGTCGAGAAGGCCACCCAACAGCCAATCACCGATCCCAAGAATCCCAAGATTGTAGCTCACGTCAGGAAACTCAAGGGAATCGAAGATACCACATTCAAGAGCTATGACGCTCCTACCGGCACCTGGGTCTTTGAAGTGCCTCACTTCACTCGATATGGTTTGGACGACGACGATGATGATGAAGAGGAGGAAGAGGTCGAGATGGAGGTGCCTCAAGAGACGACTACCCCCCTTGGTTCCCCTTCCAAACCAATCCTCGCCTCCGAGCCCAGTCCTGGAATTCGGTCCGAATCTGCAGGCAGTGAAGAAATGGTTATGGATGAAGGGGAGGCTGAGCAAGAGGGAGAGTTTTCAGATGCCCCTCGCTCGGAGGATGAGATTGAGTATGCGACTGAAGAAGAACAACCTGCCCCTGCCCCAACCTCCCGACCTTGGGCTTCGACTTTGGGATTGGACCCTCAACGCGTCAACGTCATGCAAGCCTCGTTCTTCCACACAGCACCAGAGGAGACCGCACAACCTCACTCGCGGCTGCGTACGTTTGACAGCCAAATGTGGAAGGGGCCGAGCCTTGGAGAGGAAACCCAACAACGAAGGCAACCGGGGTCGATGGGGGTGAGCTTTGCTTCCTTGTAACCTAATCAGATACTTCCCATAAATGCAATACCAACGATTTTCTGTTTTCTACCCTTCTCTCGTTTCTGCGTGTTATCGCGTGATTATTAAACAGGTTCGTCAAGGTCTTCAAACGCAGCTTCAGCAATCAACTGCGCCAATCCCAGCACCACCAGTATTGACCCCATTGCGCGAAGTCAAACTTGGAGATTATCAAAAGTCGCTTGCATATGGCGCTGAATCCTCCTTCGTGGATGCCGGCTTAGCCTTGGCTCGATCCTTCCGAGTTGGGTGGGGTCCGAATGGTTTGCTTGCGCACTCCGGCAAATTGTGTGGACTGGACCAATCTGGGTGTGTCTACGATTTGTCCTAAGTATTCAGAGGCGAGACCTGACCGTTTCAATTTTGTTCCAGTGTGCACGCCTCGACCACCATCACCGTTGAACGTATGACTGTCCTTTCAGCAGATTTGGTTCGTTCAGCCTCTTTTGGATTTGATTCCTTTCTAACCTCTGACGATATCCTAGGATGTCGAGGCTTCTCGAGCATCGAAACTGTTTGAAGTTCAACTACAAACTACGGACATCGAGGTCGATGAAGACGGAATACCTGTTGCGGTGCCTAGGCCAGAAGTCCGATTCGGTGACTACTGCAAATTGTTCGAAAGCGAAGACCGTACGATGGAAGCCAGTTTGTGGAGACTTGGAGCAGCATTATTCGACCATCTCGATATTCAGCTCAAGGATGATGTCTCTTGGGACATCCGTAAAACAGTCGAAGGGCTCCGGTACAAGACTTCACTCTCAGATTGGTTGGAGAAGACCGTCGAACCAGCAGTCAAACGCGACTTGGCCCTCCAGGACCACGGATCAGCAGCGCGCCGAGCTTTCACCATGCTAACAGGGCACCAGGTCGAGCAGGCTACCGACACGGCTATGAATGCTGGAGACCTAAACCTCGCAACTCTAATATCCCAGGCAGGTGGAGATGATACGGTCAAGGGTTACCTCGTGATGCAGCTTAACCAGTGGAAGGACGGAGAGATGGATTCTTTCATGGACGCCGCATATTGGAACGTCGTCGCTTTATTGGCTGGTCTGCACCTAACCCAAGATCGGACCGGGTCACGTCCGGCACCAGACCGTAACCT
>WSTY01000369.1:0-21338 GCA_019633465.1 Tulasnella sp. 417 | reverse complement strand
GCGGATGGCCCGCGTCAAGAACGTCGAAAATTACGTAAGAAACTGTTTGTGCCAACTTTAGTGCAAACAGCTGTAAAAGTCGCAGCGCCTTATAAGGCACACGCAAATTTTCCGACAGACACCATCTTAGCTCAATACGGGGGTATTTTGGGTGCATAAGCAGCTCACTCGGAAAGATCCAGCAGAAGAATGAGAAGTATGAGAGAGCGGTGAAAATGTATGCTATCGCCGTGACATGAGTCAGCAATGCCTTTCTGCTTCCTGTGGTTCAACGTACCCGGGAAGAATGCCCAAATACCCGCTGCAACCGCAACAATCGTGAAGAACGTAACTTGCCTAGGCCCTTTGTGGTTTGAATACGCGTCATCTCCGGCATGAAGGGCATTGAGTGTAGCACATATAGCCAACTCAGTCGGCCAAATGGCTTAGGCAGGCCAGACTAGTAAGTGATTACATAGTCCAACCAATCCAAAACCCAGTATCTGTGAGGATATAGTGAGTAGAAGGTTGAATCTATATGAGGGTATTAGGGTATTAGAAGGGTCAGTCACAGAATTGGAAGATTCACCCTGTGTTCAAAGCCTGGTAATATCTCTTCTCCCATACGATAGTGACAGCCATAGCGTATGGAGCCGCCTTGGCCTCCAACGTCAGTGCACCAAGCATGTACATGAGGGTATGCTCCTTAACATTGAACGGCCCCGGGTTCAAACTAAACTCGCGGCCAGCAACCGTCCATGTACGAAGAGGGAGGGTCTTCTCAAGCAGCTTCCCGGCGAACCAAGCCAAGATGCTACACGCTGGACTCTCAGATAAATTCCACACGTTTGTAGTGTAAAAACTACTTACAGGACCACTGGTCCACTCCACTGCGGTGCAGGATGCCGAAGATAAAAGAATACGTTCGCGGAACTCAGGATTAGGCAGAGACTGATCCCGACGAACCACATCCGGAATGTCAGGCACGGCATATCGGGATCGTCCGTGTTTGACACAGATGCTCGAACTTCCGCGAAAGGCGAGTCTTCGTCTTCACCCTTGGTCGGCTCCTCGATCGTCTCGTGAACACAAACTTCTCCAGCTTCAGTGAACCGCGTTACTGGCCTGAAAGCCAGAGTTATTAATGAATTGTGAGATCAAGGGCTTGGAGGGATATATCTCTCCGACCTGCTGACTGATGCATTCAACCCTTTGGGAATTTCAGATAACGATCCTGGGGGGGATGCAGCGGAAAGACCAGGGTTTTGGAAACCGTTGCAAATCTGGGACGAGTAGGTAGACGGAGGAATCCACTGTTCGGCGAAACCTATGCCGTTGGAGGATGGAGCGGGTGATGGCGAAGCCGTCAACCCATATCTGCCAAACAACGACGGTGGTTCCTCAACAGGACCTGAAGGTGGACGAAAGGCGAATCGAAAATTGGAAAATACGCCTGCATATCCTGGTCCGTCTTCATCTCTATGATCCGGTGAACGGGGCTGATAAGACCGTCTAGAAGAGAAACGACCGGGATAGTATGGTGTCGCTGGCGTCAGCGGAAGTGACGATGATGCATCCGTAGAAGATGTGGTGAGTGTGGGGGGAAGGTGGGCGAAAGGATCGTCATCCCGTCCGACCCCCTGGGGAGAAGAATGTTGGGGTTCTGCTGGATGCGCTACCGACGTGAATTGGGCGCCCGAGTGACTGAAGATTCCTGGGCTGGTCAATGGAGGTTGGTGAACTTCCGTCCTCTGTATTGTGTCCGGCTGTTCGTCAACTGCTGGGCGAGTGTGCATTGGAGTTGGCGACGTGTAAGTGCTGTGGGGTCTCTTGCCGAGACAATTTTTTATAATTGTGCTTGGCTCAACCAGTTCTGTCAAGCATAATGAGCTCCCTTGACGGCGCTGCCAAAACCGAATGCTGACGAAGAGGGGATTATCACGGAAAGGTGAGGATTGAGGGCGAGGTTTCGTCTCCTTTTCCATACAACAGCCAGTCGAGCTGAGAACTCCAGCCTCACCGGGAATGTGGCTGGCATCAGTAGACCAAATCGGTCAAACCAGCCTATCACCACACTTCCGTCCACAAGTTATTGCTGGCTCCAACCACGACGCGATTGGTTTTGCCAGCATGATCTGCTTGCCTGACGGCGCTGGCGAAACCGGAGGGTGAGTAAGCTGAGCTCAGATGACTCGAAGGCAGTTGAGGATTGAGCTTCCCGGCACCTTGGTATAGAGGCGTGGAAGCAATTTCGAACCATTGATAAAATGGCCCTTCTAATTGAAGGGCTGACTCAGCAGCTGAGTTCTAAATATCGGTGGCCGGCTTCGAATTATCCTTGGCTTCGTTCCCGGCGCGCCCCTCGTGATGGCTTCGACACCTGGTACCATCCCAATGGTTATAAATAGATTAAATTTGTGCCGTTCGGTCGAGGTCCTTGCTTTCTTGACCTTGCTTGATTGGTCGCCTGGGTGGCGATGAGGAGCCCCGCCGATGCACGTGCAGGTCTTATCTTCTTGCTAACTGTTTGTTTTACATGCTTCACGACGATAGCGAAGAGCATATTATCAATTGAAGCCATGGTGAGGTCGGGTTCGTTCTGGCCTGCCGATTAACCGCTGTTCCGGCTTCAGTATGCTTCTGTACATGTACCAGTAGGGACAGGGCCAGGCAACACATATCATGTGTTTTCCCCTCCGGGTAGACTGTATTCTGAGCGACCCATCCTCGATGGCGAGCCCCGAGAATCCGGTTGTGATATATTTGAGGTATTCTAGGTTGTGCATGCTGGAAAGCGTGAGTGTTCGACGGTTCATTTAGCGCCGAAGATCGGGGTGAAGTGCGATTACATTTGATAATTGCCGCGCACTATTCAGGAAGTAGTAACATTAATATTAAGTCTGTTCCACACACCCTGGTCCCTGTGGTATTCAGTCAAGTCCCTGAATGCTTTAAGAGACAGCTACCTGGTTCGCGCTCCGCTCTGTTGGTGTGTTCGTGTCAGAAGCTGGCCCATATTATCCTTTGTGTCTGTACAGAGTGGTTCCGTCCGCGTTACGGATTTCCTATCCTAAATCGTTCCAACGCTGCCAAGTATTTATTCCTCACCTTAGCGGGCCCGCCGTGCTTCGCACGCCGCGACCAGCTGTATATGGATAGCTGATGTTGCTTCTTCTCTCTCAACAGACAAATGAAAAAAATAGAGCCGTTGTCTAGGAGTATTAGGACGCAAAAGCAGGGTACTATTCGGGTTCTCGTCTTGCTTGCTCTTCTGGTTCCTCCTCGTTACCTGCCCCGCAGCTCCTTCGGTCATGCAGTCGCCGACGACTTCCATTATACGTAGTATTTCTATCCGCAGACCATGGTCTCTGGCAATGATCCCATCCCCTCAGCTTGTGGTTGTAAGGGCAGTCCTCCACTGAGCGCCAAGGACGACATGCATGGGGCCTTTGAGGAAAGGCAAGCCACCAAGCTGGTGACCAAGTGCGTACACGGTATTGGTGATATGCTATCACTAGCAAGGCCCGAGGGAAGTTCATAAGGTGTATTACAAGTATTTGAGGCTCTAAAGAGTTAGACACCACTGAGAACGAAGCGAACCGTTGTATTTAGACGTTTACCAAGGCGGTCGGTGGCTCAGGCAAATTGAGCACCGACACGGTACTGATAGAGTACGAGGACCCTGCCGCTAGCACCGCGTATGATTACATAACGACGTTGTTGGGAGAAGCTTGAAGGAGCAAGATGATGCCCAAAACGATCGATTGTTCCATGGTCCTATATACTGAAGCCCATATATACACTAGAATCGACTCAAAGAGAATCCCATACAAGGTAGCAACAGATTAAAGATAAAATAATCGTGAAGAGATTAGAGAATCTCAAACTCGTCATCACGGGCGTGGGCGTCCTTCAATGGGTCCTTGGTCCCGGCGTCATCACATTCCCCAAGCGAAGCTTCCGATAGGACAGGACTCGCTTGCTGGACGTCAAGAAATGGTTCTGCCCCAAATTCCGAATGCTGCTGCTTCTATGTCTGTTCCACTGACTCGTCCTTGCTCTCACATTCAGAGTCGGTAAATTGACTTGCACAGTTGGGATCCGAACTTGGCCCAACCCCGCAGGCGCATGGTCCCTGAGGCCGTCTGCTGAAGAATCTGCGGCTCGTCTAGGCATTTAGACTTCTTCCTTTGGGAAGGGCCAGCGGCTTCAGCATGGGGAATAGGGTTGGAGATTGCGTTGCAGTCTGGATGGGCCTGCCTGGTGGAGGCTGGAACGAATTGCTCCACAGTACGTTCGAACACATCGTAACCGCGAACCTCTTCGCCAGCGGCAGCAGAAATAGGTGCAATTCAAGGCGACTCTACTTCCAAAGCATCTCCTTGAGAGTCCGATTGAGTTTCTGGGACTGAATTGCTCCCCGACAACGCTGCTGGGACATCGGCCTCAACGATCGAGTTCCTCCAGGCTGTCGTTTTCTCCTCGTCGAGCTCATCAAGCTCCTTTTCAACAGCGACAACCAATGCAGTACGAGCACCTCGAATGCTCTGTGCACCGCCGCTAGCCACGGCATCCAACTTTGTAAGCAGTTTGTTTAGGTCATTTTCGTAATCGTGAACAGAGATGTAGGATGACGAGTATGAGAGCCTCGGAACTCCGGATGACGTTGCCGTTGGCGGCCGTGGACGGCGTAGACGAGGAAGGGGTGGTGGTGTTAATGGGTACGGGGATCGCAAGATTGGCGGTCGACGAGGACGCTGGAGTTTTCGTAGACCCGGCTGGCCTGGTATGTCTCGTACCAAAGGATCCGGCCACGCCTTACTGAGGAACTCCAGGGTACGATCTTTCACCGAACAGGTTGAGCTGACGAACGATGGCATCCTCCTCCTCCAAAGCTTGGAGACCACCGAAGAGGTCCCAGAAAGAGGGAGCTGGATTGACGGACTGGGGAAGGTGGCCGACGAGTAGGTTCCTCTTGCACAGCTGCTCTCCCCTTGCCTTTGTCCTGCTTGGCGGGTTGCGTGTGGGTAGCAGAGTCTGCGTGCCCGGGCCCAAAGTGAACCTGCTCGAAGTAACCCCTCGTACGCCCGCATTGACACTGGTTCAGCACGCGTATTCTATTTTCAGCCCTCTCGTTTTCCGGATCAGACAATACGTCTAAAGTTTGAAGAGGGGGCTCCAGGAGCGAGGTGATACGTCCCCTGGCGGAGCCTTGCGCTTCCGATGGTTGGAGTTGGCGTCCTGGGCGGGTAGAATAACTTCGCAGAGGTTCGTTTGCGAACGACAGCACCAAGTCGAATGTGGGTGCTGAGTCGGTAGTATGATAAGGTTGGGGGCCCACGGCGATCGACGGGCCAGCTGTTCTTGATATTGCCTAGCCCTGATAGGTCGAAGTTCCTGCTCCCGTACCGCCCGCTGACGCTCTTGCTGAGCTCGTCGTAGCACGGGGTCTGCACGACGGCTGTGCTCCTCGGCAAGATCCCTGTAGTACCGCTCTTCTAATAAATGGGGATAGTTGTCGCGGCGATAGGTGGGCTGAGGAAATCGAGATTCTGGGCGTTGAATAACGAACATGGTTGGTTGAAGGGGTTTCTGTTGATGGGTTGAGAACCACTCACCGTTTCATGAATGCATTATATAGGGTTCATGAGCTTCCGCACTCGTCAGCATGGGGAGGACCGGGACAAGCGGTGGAGAGCGGACAGTCATCTCGAGTGATCTGGGTCTGTCAGCAGCTGGAACTGGAATGCAGCCGAACGTTGTGAAACACCCGTGAACCATAAACATATGGATACTGTGCTAGCGTATTGCTGCAAGAATTAGAAACGATATTCGGAAGGTTTCAGAGCATTGGCAGGACTTGGACCAGACCCCAGGGCGACGACGAGAATCTGCACCATTGTATCACGGACCGATCCCGCGGTTCGATTCGATGGATCTGCACGCGGCAACGACGTTCAATCCTATGCGGTTAACACAAGGTAGATTAGCCCGACGAGGCTGCTATAGAGATATAACAAGATATTTAAGATGCAGTTGTCACCCATCGAGATGGTAGTCGTCTACGGTGAGCGAGTCTGGGTTGCTAGGCGACTCGAATCCAGAGCCGAAAGCGGCATCAGCAATACTGAGATCCCGAAGAAAATAAATCATCAAAACCCAATGGTTGGATCTGTCGGAAGGAATGCAACGCTTTTGGCATCCAAGGCTGAGTGTGGTTTGGGCGACCGGATCAGCGGGGTCAAGGAGGCAGAGCAATGTTCGAGACTGCTCACTATTCTGCCACACGGTATTCCCCCACCATTTGAGAACAATATTGCCGCCCTTCGGAAGCTGGAGAATGAGAAAACATATTAAGACCCCTAAGGCTGTCCCTACATTACACACACAGAGATGTTAGCTCCGACGTAAAGTCGCGCGACTGCCCAGAGCTGACCGAACTAACCCGCATCTAATGCACCGGACAAGATATAATTATACCTGGCCCACAGAAACGGCTTCCGTGTTCGCAGATACCATTCTGGTTGGAAGTAGGACGTTGAGAATTCTCCCGCCGGTTCAAGACAATGGTCCTCGATCAACTCACGAGAAATGAGCCCGACACAGAAAGAAGAACTGTAATTAATCCCGGTGGATGGAGGGATAGTGACGCAGCCTGCAAAGGCTACTGCGATATTAAACTTCCGAAGGGAGCTGTTGGGCTGGAATCGGCACCACCGCCATATTAGCACCGGGAGCATGGTTCCGGCAATGAGGGCATATATTTCGCCATAATACACCCCTCCTTTCCCAAATTGCCTCTTTGGTCCAATCAGACCCCTGTAAATGCGTGATTTAGTAGCCCATAACCAGAAATAGGCCTGATAACTTGGCGAGAACAAACCAGATAATCGACGCCGTGTAAAATACTTGATTCGACGCACATATAAGTCTTGCAGATTGGTTCGGTTGGCAAACGTCTTGCACACCAGCGAATATTAGGATCCGGATCAAAAATTGAATAAATGTGGTCAGGATGAGCCCGATGACTTGTACTGCAGATTGCAATAGACCGAAAAGAGCGTCAGTGGCGCAAAAACTCTCACTGGCCCACCCCAACGGGGAACCCACCCATGAAGCGGGATCTTGGTGGAATTTTCATGTAATGTCCTAACTTGGTAGCTCTCACGAAGACCTTGCTGATCCAGAGACCTTGCACGACGTATACCTTGAACACCTGGTGAGAGCGAACATCAGTGGTAAACACAATAGGATCAAGCCAAGACGCTCTACCATATTTACGAGCGGTCGTTCCTGCCAAAGTGCCCCCGGTATTATCTGAGCAACGAGGTTTACCGCTGGGGTCTGTCCACTGATTGCCGATACATAGGACACAGGTATGACCCATATAGCGACGAGCAGTATAGCCAGCAGGGTTGCTACCAACGAAAGTCCAAGCGAAGGTTGGGCCTGTAAAGCAAGCCATTTTGATTGGAATCGGGTTCGGTTGGGAATCTGGGGGAAATCCCACCTTCGTGGTGCCCATCGAAAGGGCCAGCGATACCATGAACACAGCCCCATACCACCACCACGGAATGCCCGGATATCTCCGCATCAATTTGGCATGGATGTCATCCGGCTCGTCTTGGGGGGGTTTTCTCCGGATGAAACCCCAGAGCCTTGGCCAATAAACCAGCACCGTGTGGACCAAGGTCGCCGGTGGACCAGCAAAGGCCAACATGTACGTCATAGCGAAGCCGATCGGTAAGTATACGGGAGAGTACCGCTCGTATGCGGTGGAATTGAAAGTCAATGTTTCAAGATCGAGGACCCGAGTGACGTTGTATGGTTGGGCAAATCGATCGTATGCCATGCGACCGAAGATGGGAAGATGGGCACTCTTCCACGTCTATTCAGAAGATACCAAGTCATCAGCAATCTTTTTCCCGGACCTTTTTCACTCCGGCCAACGTACGTTAGTGTAATACAAAATCGGGACAATAATCCAATAAAAGAGGACGAATGTGCCGAAGGCATGGACCTGTGCCCAGAACGGGGTAGTCAGAGGGAGCAAAGCCATGGTAATCTGGTTCCAATCGAGGGTGATCATATTCATCCCTAAGCCACTGACGACTCCAAACAGCTGGTTGACAATCACGTTCTCTAAAAATGAGTCACACTATCTTAGGCCAATACGAGATATTATGGTGGCAGAAGCGGCTCACTCGGGAAGATCCAGCACAAGAATGAGAAGTAAGAAAGAGCGGTGAAAATGTATCCTATGCCCTGGATTAAGTCACCACTGCCGTCCGCCTTCCGATGGTTCAACGTACCCGGGATGAATGCCCAAATACCTGCTGCAAGCGCCATGATCGCGAGGAAGGTAGCTTGCCTAGGCCCTTTGTAATTCGAATACGCATCATCTCCGGCGTGAAGGGCATTGAAGGTGGCACACATAGCCAACTCAGTGGGCCAGATAGCTGAAGCAGGCCAGACAAGTAAGTGATCGCATAGTCCAACCAGTCCTAAGCCTAGTAGCTGTGAGGAGAGAATGAATAGGAGCTCGAATCTATATCAGGATACTAGAGGTCAGTCACGCAGCTGAGCGGGAAAAATGAACGTTTACCCCGTATTCAAAGTTTGATGATATCTCTTCTCCCACGCCACAATTGCAGCCATCCCATATGTGACGGTGTTGGCCTCCAATGTGGTTGCACCAAGCATATACATGAGGGTATGCTCCTTTATATTGAATGGGCCGGGGTTCAAACTGAACTCGTAGCCAAACACGGTCCATGTGCGAAAGGGGAGGATCTTCTCAAGCAGCTTCCCGCCGAACCAAGCCAAGATACTACATCCTGGGCTCTCAGGACGAGTCCACATGTTTGTGAGCCAAACCGACTTACATGCCTACTGGTCTACTCCAGTATGGTGCAGGATACCGAAGATAAAAGAACATATTCGCGGAGCTCAGTATTAAGCAGAGACTGATCCCGACGAGCCACATTCGGAATGTTAGGCACGGCATATCGGGATCGTCCACGTTTGACACAGACGCTCGAACTTCCGCGAACGGCGAGTCCTCATCTTCCGCGCTATTCGGCTCCTCGATCGCCTGGTGAACAGTAACTTCCCGAACTTCGGTGAACCACGCCCCTTGCCTGAAAAGACGAGTTATTAGTGAAATGTGGAAACCAAGGCCTAGAGGCATCTACTTTTCTGACCCGCCGATTGATGCACTCAACCCTCGGGGCATCTCAGATGCTGACCCCGGAGGGGATGGAACGAGCAGACCAGGCTTTTGTGCGTCGTCGCAGCCCTGGGATGAGTAGGTCGATGGAGGAATCCAATGCATGGCAAATCCTGTACCGCTCGAGGACGGAGCGGATGATGACGAAGCCGTCAACCCCTCTCTCCCAAGCGCAGACCGTGGCCCCGCAACAGGTTCTGAAGGTGGGCCAAAGGCGAACTGAAAATTGGAAACTAAGCCTGCAGTTCGTCGTCCGTGGTTCTCTCTATTATGCGGTACAGCAGGCTGGTTTGAACGTCCAGTAGGGAGGCGACCTGGATATGGAGTCGCTGGCGTTACTGGCAATGACGATGATGCAGCTGTAGAAGATGTGGTGAGTGGGGGGGGTACGTGGCCGAAAGGATCGTCATCCCGCTCGAGTTCCTGGAGAGAGGAATCTTGAGGTTCTGCTAGATGAGGTTCCGACGTGAATTGGACGCCCGACTGACTGAAACTTGATGGGCTGGTCAATGGAGATCGATGGACTTCCGTCGTCTGTGCTGTGTCCGGCTCTCTGTCACCTGCCGAGCGAGTGTGCATTGGAAGGGGGAAGTCGGCGATGTGTGAGCAAATATTCCGAGGGGGGGTGGGGTCGAGGCACACCATCATCGCCCGATAACTTTATACCTGTCTTGGGCTCGACTGCATATGATTGGCCCTGCCAAGCATAATCAGCGTGCCTGACGGCGCTGGCCAAACCGACGCTGACTAAGCAGGAAGTAACCAGCCGATGGCTAGTCACGAGGATCAGTCTGAGCTCCGCGAGATCGGATCCCAGAAATATCCCGCCGATCGTCGAGGGTACCAGTTCAAGCCGCCTACAAGAAACAAGTCGACGGGGGATTTTAGTTAACAAAAAGAAAGAAAGAGGGAGAAACAGAACATCTAGGTGGAGAGGGACGGAGGGAACAACGAACGAGAAGGTCGAAACCTTGGAGGGCGATGGTGAGAGAAGATGAGCATCCAAAGTACATGAGACAGGATGTGTTTAAGCGCGTGAGTGTAAAAGAAATACCGTGGCCGAGATACGTACAAAGAGAACTAAAACGGTGCTCATCACCCTTTGAAGCCACCGCATCCGAACTTGGTGGAGGCTGGGATAGAGCGAACGGACCGTCAATCAGACGTGTTTTCTTCATTGCCTCTGACTTCTGGTCCATCAATCACCAACTCGGGGCGGTTTCCGATGCCTTCGCAGGGGGGGGGGTCTTGATGGGCTTTCGGCTCCAGGAGCGTTCCAAGTGTGACTGTACAGAACGGTTTCAATAGCATCAAGGATTATATAGGATTGCATGACTTTTAAGCAAGTGATTGATGTGATGAAGGTGAACTGGGAAGTGGAATGCGGGATTAAGAGAGACAGCGCGGGGTGACAAGGCTTATGCTCTTCCGCGGAAGTTGGAACGATGAGGAACCCCGAACGGAGAGTTGGCCGTATATGTATTCAATCCTTTCGGATGTGGTGAGGGTACGGGAAGATTACTGGACAATTTCGTGGGACTTTGCCGTCCTGTTGGGCTTGGCTGCGGTCGTTGGCTTTCGCTACGGTTTCCTTCTCTTCTCCCCCTAGCTTGACCCACTGTAGCCAGACCTGTAATTTCCTTAGCTACCAGCGGGAATACGCACCGCTGTAGATGGTGAGGGAGCTCATCCCCATGGCCATTTTTTCAATTGCTCAGGCTTGACTGTTGATTACTTGCCACATGGTCATACAGCGCCCATAGTGCGGGTCCAGCGAGCGCTATTCGGAGGTATTTGCGAAGCGGGCTGGTGCACGTGGTATTGAATATGCAGAGAATGATCTCCAATCCGTGGCCGAGGACTTCGGATAAAGGTCGAGCGTCCCAGGAACCGCGAGACCTGGGTTAGGCCCTATGAGACATCCTCGAAGGATAGGGAGCTTGACAGAAAAGAAGCCAAATGTCAGAGAGTTAGGGAAAGAGAGGGGATGGAGGAAAGTAGAGGGCCTCGTTGGCTGACTTGGTTTTGTGATGTGGCGCGGGTGTGATGTACGCGCCGTCGTTGTTCCCGTCGGAGGACCCTTTTCGCGATCTTCGGCGCCGGTTCGGCTGACGCGGTATGTCTGGGGTGTCTTGATATTATTTCGCGACATCCCGTTGTGGAAGTCTCGAAGAAAGGTTGCTCGCACTGAAAAGCAATGCGCTCGTGCGTTTACCTATCGGGCGTTGGGACCGCATGGGGGGTTGCCCTAGGTAACTTCCAGATGAAGAGCTTTGGGCCTGTTCTAGACCATCGCCCCCCACCGCCCCCCCCCCCATGGAGTAGACCTGTATTGTGACTTGAACGCCGTTTTAGTGAAAGATAGCTCCGAGGCGAGGGTTTAAACTGATCCGCCGCGGCATCTGATAGCCAACAGATAAATACAAAACAAAGCCATTGGATTTACTCTGACCGGACCATACAAGTCGTCTCCCATTATATAGCGGGGTAGTTGTACTGTCGGGCGAACTACGCCCTCAGACAAGTCCCGATTCCGAGACCCGAGGTCCACGTATCCACCTCCCCTCCTCCGGGGTACACCAAGGCTTCCAACGCTTGACTCGCTTGAAATCTTGGTGCGACGTCTTCCAGGTGGTATGGTTCGACGTAGACATCGGGTTTCTGATTGAATGCACTGCACGACGAGAGGAGTTCGGGTGCGCCATGCCTTGCAACCGAGCCAAACATTCCTCAAGCCAACCATTACTCTACTCTTCCGTGAAATGGGCCTAACTACGAATAAGTAGACGTCGGTTGTTTAGTAAAAAGTACTGGAGAGTATTCAAGGCCTTTGGTCTGCGGGCTAAAAGTTTCCCCCTGCCAGGGTCGAACTGGCGACCACTGCATTTCATGCCTGAAGCGCAGGTAAAGCTTCCCATAAGTACAATACTCTACCACTGAGTTAAGCCAAACATTCCCTCCGACGTCAAAATTTGACACTCCCATTGTTGGCGATACGGGGGAAGAAACTAGTCTGACGGTATATTCTTCTCGTGTTACCGGGCGATTGGTATTTGTCGTCGCGACCGGCGGCGCTGGAAAAAATCGGCCTCCACGCTTCCGAGTACTTGGAGGGTTTTGTGAGCACTGACGCCAGTTAGTGGTGCTGCTCGGGTGCTCAGGGAATGCGTGGCACCGACCCAGTGCGGTACCTCCACCACCATTCCCCTGCACTTCGCTTACCCAGAATATTGCGCTTTGACCCACCACCATCCCCTCCGATGCCACCATAGGGGTACCTTTGGAGCTTTGTTGCCCAAGGCCATCCTTATGGCAGCCAACTGCTTCGCCCGGTTTTGGCTCCCCCAACTTCGCATCTCACATGGAGGCTTCACTTATGGGTTATTATGGCTACATTAGCTCACTGTTTTACCTTAAGCTTGCACGGTTCTCCACATGATGTATAGTTACTAGTTTAGACACCCAGAGCTAAGCGAGCGGATATTTTCCATCGTTAAATCCGGGGTATGGATATATATTTTCTTGTGTTGACCTACCGGAGGCGCCACAAGTTATGCGACCATGCGAGGGAAGGAAATATGGGAAGGGTCTTGGGACAACCCTCCTGAGATATTTTGGGAAGGATCCTTTTATGCAATTTAATTAAGCCTTCGAGGGCGACGAGGAAGACATTGGGTGCCTCGGAAATTGCCTCCTGCTGATGGATAGCTTATACGCCCATCTTTGGGTTATTTACGCGCATTTGATATCCGAAAGCCCGGCGAAGAGCAAGGGGTAGGCAATGGCCACGGTAACATTGGACAAATGGTGGTTTGGGTCTCGCGGGGAGTGTTGTTGCTGGTTTGCTGTGCCGCCCCGAGATAGTGGAACCGGTGTTGGTGGTGTCCCCAACACGCTCTTTCTGGGTCGTCGGTCGCCTTCAAACATCGCTGCTGCACTTTTCCCGAACATTCTCTCCGAGAGAAGAGCGAAGAGTACTTTCCACGACGTCATTTTATATCATTCAATTTGAGGCTGGACTGAAGGGGTGGGAGTGTTGGGTTGGGCTGCGGGTTTTTTTGGGCGCGATTTGGGTGTCTTTGGGCATTCCCTCAGACCATACCATCACCCCAGAGATCCCAGAACTTCGTCACTTCGCTGATATCCACCGTGACGGTAACTCTTATCCATCCTATTCCCCATCGAACCTGCATCATCGTGCACTTCATTTCCCGAGTATTCGTTTCCTGCGTCTTGTTCGTCGCCCTCGTCGTCCAGACTGTAAGTGTTGCCCGGCGACTTGATATCCCTTCCCCCGTCTTTCTACTTCCTCTATTAGCGCGTCAGTCCCTGATCTTGCGTTCCTATTTCAGGTCGGCAATACCAATAATGTCATCGCTGCCCTAGTTCCCTTCGTACCCCTCCTCCTCTCCGCCGTCGCCTCGACCTACTTGGCCCGGCATACAATCTTATCTCAACCTCCACCCGGCGCCTTTTCTCAAGTCCTCTCCCCCGACAATGTCAACTGGGCCACCTCCAGCGCGCTCTCCACTAGCAACCTGGCTTCAGGACCATCGACGGCCAGGAGAACTCGCGCTCCCAAACTGCCCCCAACAGACGCGCCCCATTCGGTTTCTCGATCCTCATCATTACTATCATAGTTTCTGCAGGGCTTTCAAACCGTCATAACGTCGTCTCGGCTTACTGGGTATGTCACGAATTAACCTTTACCGATGCTCTTCGCATTCGCTCATCGGCCCTCGTTTCAACCTAGACCACTCCGTTCGACGACCTCAAATCAACCGCCCGCAATCTTTTGACCATCCTCAAGACACGTTGGTCTGGTGCGCCATCTCCGGGACGCGCCATCTTCGATCGCTTCTTACATTGCCGGCAGTGCCTGACGCCTCCTGGTTTTCCTTTATTTAGGCACAACGCGAAACGCCGCCAAATACATCCATTCGTTCACCCACCCCACCCCTCGGACCTCCAGCATCACAGCCAGAAGACGACGGCAACAACAATGATATCTGGGCCGACGCACAGGATTATGTGGAGGTTCAAGAAACGGCAGTCGTTCAAGCGCATTCGAGGACCTTCGCAAAGACGGATGGCGGGCACAAGAAGGACGCGCGACGAGCTCAATCATCAACTGCGGCTCCAACTATTACGGTCCAACCCACAATCTCCTCCGGCAAGCTCAAGCGGGACGTTGACCTTCTTGGGCAGTACCTCGCCAAGGGCGGCTCCTCCTTGGCCACATCTGCAAATGGGTGCGCTCAAGGCTAAAGCCGCTCGACTCCCCGTCGCGGCCGCACCTCCACTCCAACTCCAATTCCGACTTTACGAGACCAGTCTCCGACCCGCGTCAGCAGGCGCAACCGCAAGCTTGCGTTCGAGAAAACGGTCAAGCGCACACCTGTCATCCCGGTCCTCGAAACGAAGGAGGAACCAGGGACCCCGCTAGTAGTCCGTGACCTTCCCATGATGAAGTGGGATATCATGGCCCGACGCAAGTTCCGGGGGTGGACGCGGGAGCGGCGGGTTGAGGGAGAGTACAACCATTGGGCGCCACTACTCTGGTTGGACGAGGAGGAGGACAAGGGGATCCCCCTGCGGCCGGACGATCGGCCTCGTATGGTCAACAAGAAGTATAAAGGGCGCATCAACCTGGAGTTTGAACTGGTCCCAATGTACGAGCTCGAGGGCGAGCAAGAGCCAGATTTCGACCCAGACCTTGTGCCAGAGGAAGAGCCAGAAACAGGATCAGAGGAAGAATCAGGACCGGAGCAAGCCCCATTCTCCGCGTTCGTATCTGCGACGGAGATCTTATCGCAAAATGGAGGGTTCCGCGGCGAGATCAAGTCCCGAGGCGAATGGGAGCCGGAGCCGGAGCATCAAGGTCACTGGGTGGAGCCAGCGCTGCAAGGTCACTCAGCGGCGCCTGCTGAGGCCCAGCAATCCGCTGGCCTGCGAAGGTTCCTTCGCAAACTCTCACCGATCCGAGCCGTTAAACGGCTGTTCAAGAATTAAAGATCAACCACACCAAGAAGAAGACGTCGAATGGTCTCTTCTTGGAGCGGAGCGAGCTTTGGTCTGTGATGTCCTTTTCACTTATCTTCTTTTCCTATTACGTTGACTTGGACGTTTTCCTTTGTTCTCTGTACTTCCTCTGGCTTCCACTTCCTGTTTCTTTTATTGATTTATATTCACGAATTGGCGTTGTCGCCCCTTATTTCACTTCTGCTGCACCCTTCCATCGGCGCGTCGTAAACGTCTAAGGGCATCTATTAGGACTTTGTCATCGTAAGCCTAATACGAATAAGTATGTTAAAGGGTAAGGAATATCTGTCCAAGACCGCTATGTAAAGAGACAGAGGAGGAGGACTCCGGTCGCAAGAACGAGAAACCTAGCAGCGTGGTCGTTAGCAGGTCTGGGTCCCCCACGCCGTAAAGGGAACCCAAAGAAAACTCAGAACGGCCTACCTTACTGACGGAGGTGTTTCTACCCAGTAGCTGACGAAGTCAGCTACACCCAAGGAACGAGCACCTCGGCCAACGTGAGAGCATCGGTGCCTCTGGAAACACCGTTTGTCGTCCTTTCACTCCCTCTTCTCTCCCTCACCCACTAGCTGCCCCATCTCTCACTCTGCATCCTCTGCTCCTCTCCCCAGACATTTATCACACTCCTTGGGCTGCGTTTTCGTTCTGCCATTTCAATTGCCAGCTGCTCAGATGCCTTTCAACCTATGACCACTGTCGTCGGACCAGGATACAGCAAAGCATCCCTCAAAGCTTTCCAGGAAGCTTCAAGGGCTAAGCAAGCTTTTCACTTCCATCAACGTAGTAAAAATGTGATTGAGCCGCGTTCGTCAGCTGGAGTGCCGCCAGACGTTGTGGAAGACGAGTGTAGTCGCCAGGCGATTCGAGCGGAGAAACCGATAAAAGGCATAAGTAATACAAGATATGGAAGTTATAAAATCATGAAAACCCGATATTCGGATCTGTCGGAAGGAATGCAACACTATTTGCATCCAGGGCTGAGTGTGGATTGGGCGACTAAGTCAGCAACGTCAAGGAGACTGAGCGAAGCTTGAGACTGCTCACTATTCTCCCACACTGTATTCCCCCACCATCTGAGAGTGATTCCGGCATTTGGGAGCTGGAGAATTAGGAAGCAGATTATGATTCCTAAGGCTGTCCCTACATACAGAGAGAGATGTTAATTCACAGAAACGTGACGACTAACGAGAGCTGACCCGCATCTAACGCGCCGGACAAGATATAATTATACCTGGCCCACCAAAAGGGCTTCCGTGTTCGCATATACCACTCTGGTTGAAGGTAAGACATTGAGATATCTCGCGTCGGTCTAAGAAAGATTGACTCACGAGAAACGAGCCCTACACAGAACGAAGAACTGTAATTGATCCCGGTGGCCGGAGGTATATGAATGCAGCCCGCAAGAGCCACTGGGATATTAAACTTTCGGAGCGGACTCTTGGGCTGGATCCGGCACCACCACCATGTTAACATCGGGAGGAAGGTACCTGCGATGAGGGCATATATTTCGCCATAATACACCCCTCCTTTCCCGAATTGCCTCTTTGGTCCAATCAAACCCCTGGAAATACACGATTCAGCACATTACAAGCAGTATTGGGCCCAATAAGATGGCGAGAACAAACCAGACAATCGACGCTGTATAAAACACGCGATTCCCCGCACATGTAAGTCTTGCAGATTGATCCGGTTGGCAAACATCTTTCACGCCAGCGAATATTAGGGACTTGATCCAAACTTGAATAAACGTTGTCAGGATGACCCCGATAGCCTGCACTATGAATAGTAGTGGGCCCAAGAGGAATTCAGTACCACAAGTTCTTACTTGCCCACCACAAATAGAAACTCACCCATGAAGCGGTATCTTGGTGGTATTTTCATGTAGTGTCCCAGCTTGGAGGCTCTCACAAAAACATTGCTGATGCCAAGACTTTGCACGACATATACTTTGAACACCTTGAGAAAAAAGTCAGTGGCAAAGATCATAGAATAAAGGCAGAAGCTCTACCATATTCAAGAGCGGCCGCTCCTGCCAGAGTGCGCCAGGTATTATCTGAGCAATAAGGTTGACAGCAGGGGTTTGTCCACTTATTGCAGAAACATAGCACACCGGTATAACCCATACAACCGCGAGCAGGATAGCTAGGACGATTGCTATCAACGGAAGTCCAAGCGATGGTTGAACCTGTAAATTGAAACGTTGAGGGACTCTAGACGGGTTGGGAATACCGAGGAAAGCCCACCTTCGTAGACCCAATCGAAAGGGCAAGCGACACGGTGAACACAACCCCATACCACCACCACGGAACGGAAGAATATCTCCGCATTAATTTGGCATGGATGTCATCCGGCTCGTCTTTTGGGGCTTTTCTCCGGATGAAACCCCAAATCTTTGGCCAATAAATCAGTACCGTATGGACTAAAGTCGCAGGTGGACTGGCGAATGCCAACAGATACGTCATCGCGAAGGAGATCGGTAGGTACACGGGAGAGTACTCCTTGTATGCAGTCGAATTGAACCTCAGGGTTTCGAGATCGAGAACCCGGCTGACGTTGTATGGTTGGGCGAATCGATCATATGCCATGCCGCCGAAGATGGGAAGGTGAGCACTCTTCCATGTCTGTTCAGAATATACCGTGTTACCAGCGATCCCCTTTCCATATCGCTTTGAGTCGGGGAAACGTACGTTGGTATAATAAAGAGCAGGTCCGATGATCCAATAAAAGAGGACGAACGTGCCGAATGCATGAAGTTGGGCCCAGAAAGGAGTAGTCAGAGGAGACGGAGCCATGGTGATCTGGGTCCAATCGAGAGTGATGATGCTCATCCCTAGGCCGCTGATGACCCCAAAGAGCTGGTTGACGATCACGTTCTCTGAAAATGATTGGCATAATATTAGCGGAATAGGTAGGGTGTTGCGAGCGCAGGAGCAGCTCACTTGGAAAAATCCAGCAAAAGAATGAGAAGTACGAAAGAGCAGTGAAGATGTACGCTATTGGCGTTGGATACGTGAGGACTACGATTCCCCTTCCGAGAATCAAACCTACCTGGGAAGAATGCCCAGATACCTGCTGCGACAGCCACGGTCACAAAGAAGGCAGCTTGTCTGGGCCCTCTGTGAGTTGAATATACATCATCCCCGGCATGAAGAGCATTGAATGTAGCAGACATAGCCAACTCAGTCGGCCAAATGGCTGAAGAAGGCCAGACTAGCAGGTGATGACATAGTCCAACCATTCCAAAACCTAGTATCTGCGAAGAGAGAATGAACAGAAAGCTAAATCTGTATGCGGATATTAGGGAGTTGAAGAGGTTAGTCGCACAACTAGGAGGAGAAACCTAACATTTACCCTGCGTTTAAACTCTGATAATATTTCTTCTCCCATACCACAATGGCAGCCATCGCATAAGGAACCGTGTTGGCTTCTAATGTCAATCCACCAAGCATGTATATGAGGGTATGTTCCTTAACATTGAACGGCCCGGGGTTTAAGCTGAACTCGTAGCCAGCCACGGTCCATGTACGAAGAGGGAGAATCTTCTCGAGTAGTTTCCCACCGAACCAAGCCAGTATCCTAAGGGTGAGGGTTTAGGCAGAGTCCGCAATCATGTGGATCCAAAACCACTTACACGCCCACTGGTCCACTCCAATACGGTGCAGGATTCCGCAGATAAAAGAACATGTTCGCTGAACTCAGGACTAGGCACAAAGTGATCCCGACGAACCACATCCGGAATGTCAGGCACGGCATATCAGGATCGTCCACGTTTGACACAGATGCTCGAACTTCCGGGGACGGCGAGTCCTCGTCTTCTCCGTTGTTCCACCCCCCGATCGTTTCCTGAACACAAAGTTCCCTAACTTCATCGAACAACGCCGCTGTCCTGAAAATAAGAATTATTAATCAATCTGATGTGAGACCAAGGGTTCTGGGGCACATACTTTTCCGACCCGCCGACTGATGCGGTCAACCCTTTGGGCATCTCCGATGGCCCTGGAGGAGATGCAACGGAAAGACCAGGTTTTTTCGAATCATCGCAACTTCGGGATGAGTGTGCCGACAGGGGAAGCCACTGTATGGCAAGACCTGTGCCGCTTGAGGACGGAGCGCATGATGACGAAGTCGCCAACACTTCCCTCCCGAGTGGCGACGGCGGAAGGAAGGCGAACTGAGAGTTGTAAGATAAGCCTGCACCTCTTGGGTCGTCCTCCTCTCTATGATCCGGCAAACCAGGCTGAAATGACCGTCCAGTGGAGAAACGACCAAGATATGGTGTCGCTGGTGTTACCGGAAGTGACGATGATGCACTCGTTGAAGCTGTGGTGAGTGTGGGGGGGAGGTAGGCGAAAAGATGGTCATCCCGTCCGTGGGTAGAGGAATGCGGAGGTTCTGTTGAACGAGTTGCCGACGTGAATTGGATGTCCGACTGGTTGAAGATTGCGGGGCTGCTTAGTGGAGGTCGGTGATCATCATCCGTCTGTCTTGTGCCCGAATGTCCGTCACTTGCCCGGCGAGTGTGCATCGGAGAAGGGTGAGTTGGCGATGTGTGAGCGCTTGCTTGCAAGAGGGGTTCCCTCGCCGGAGTACAGTGTCATGGCCGAGATATGTAAGTCTTTATGCTCAACTGCAGATGATTGGTTTTTGCCAAGCACGAACAGGTTGCCTGACGGCGCTGGCGAAACCGAGGGCTGCCAGTGACTAAGCAGAGAACCATTGCGGACTTTGAATTCTCGATGACTGAATTCTTGACCTGACACCTCGTGATGGAGATCTAGAGCTGTTCATTACCTCCAAGGATACAGCCTCATAGCAGAGAGAAGCCATTATATCGCTGCCATCGGGTGGACTCAACTGGGACGATGCATGGATTTGCGATTGTATCCATTCGTTCCTGCGTCGTGCTCTACTCTATGTAAACATTCGCTTATCACTGCCTCGACCTTCAAGTTCCGTTCTTCAACGACTGCTCCCTTTGCCCTTTTAATGCCCCTGTTGAAGATCACTTATCTAGGCACATGCACCATTCACCACTTGCCCTCAGGGATAGAAGTCAACTCTAATCAACGATTCAACGGTACTACAAACACACACACATATATTTACTAAGCATCAACTGAAACAGAATCCCATATTGAAATCGGAACAAGAGAAAAGACAAACAGGCCGAGGAGAAATCAAAGCATATCAAACTCGTCAATACTACTAACGTGGGTGTCTTCCAATCGGTCCTTGATTGTTTCTCCGGTCGCTGCCGCATTGTCAAATCCCCCAAGCGAAGCGGACTCGTTTGTTGGACGTCCACAAACGGTTCCGCCTCCAAGTCCGAATGACCTTGTTTTCCAGTCAGTTTCACCGTCTCGTCATCACTTTCAGGGTCGAAGTCGGTGATTGACCTTGCACAGTTAGGACATTTTCCAATGCCTCTGGTGTACGGGGCCTGAGGCCTTCTGCTGAGGACTCTACGGCTATTGCAGGCGTTTCGATTTCTTCGTTGGGCTGGGTCAGATTTTGGCATGGGGACTCGGGTCGGAGAGTGCGTCGGGGATTTTCATGACTGGATGTCATGTGAAGAACCTTTGAGGACTACGGCTACCTACCGGTGGAGGCTGGAACGGTTTTTTCGACAGAAGGTTCGAACACACCGCAACCACGAACGTCTTCTCCGGCAGCAGCGGGAATAAGCGCAATCCAAGTCGACCCTGATTCCGAGTAATCATCCCGAAGTTCTGACGGGGTTCGGGGGACCGAACTGCTGGCCGAGGCAGCTGCCCCAACATCTGCCACAACATTCTAGCAGTTTTCTTCTCCTCGATGACGGTTTTACCGGAAGAGAATCAGATTGATTGCAAATAAAAATGCAGTTGTCTTACACAAACGAATTAGTGGTCTGCATTGAGTGCCGCTGGGTCGGAGTTGCTGACTGACCCAAGGAAGCGAAAGCGGAATAAGCAATACAAGGATCCGGAAGCAAATAAATCATCAAAATCCGACATTTGGGTCCGTCGGAAGAAATGCAACGCTCTTGGCATCCAAGGCTGGGTGAAATTGACACGAGAGGGTCAGCCAATTTCGCAAGGCAGAAGCA
>WSTY01000368.1:0-21347 GCA_019633465.1 Tulasnella sp. 417 | reverse complement strand
AGTTTAGCGGGAGCGGCGTTGGGGTTGGCTTCGAAGTAGGCCAAAATGGAGGCGACTGTCGGGTCCGCTTGAAGGAGTTCTTTGATGCTTTCCACTATCTCTAGGTCGGTTGCCAACTCGATTACTGGGTCATTTTCTTCATCTTCCAGGGCGCATAGTTCCACGAATTTCGACGGTGGCAGAAACGTCAGAGACGGTTCTTCTGCCCCCTCTTCAGGGTAGTGGTCCGGCCTACGCGAGAGTGCGTCTGGTTTCCCGCTTTTTGTTCCTGGTCGATACGAGATTGTGAAGTCGAAGCGAGACAAGTCCTGGAGCCACTGATGTTGCCTATGGTTGAGCGTTTGGGCCTTCTTGAAATATTCCAAATTCTTGTGGTCCGTTAGGACTCGAGTGGGGAATTTCGCTCCTTCCAAGTAATGCCTCCAGTATTTCAGTGCTCTCACGATTGCCAGCATTTCCTTGTCATAGATGTCGTACTTTCGTTCCGCTGGCGTCATCGACTTGGACATATAGGCTACTGGATGGGACTTCTCGTCGTCTGCCTTCTGTGATAGTACAGCCCCGTAAGCGTATCCTGACGCGTCAGTTTCCAATGTTGATTCTCTGTCTGGGTTGTAATGGATGAGGACTGGGGCTGTTGCGAAGCGTTCTTTCAAGGCATCGAATCCTTTTTGGCAGTTATCATCCCAATTCCAGGTAACTTCTTTTCTAAGGAGGTTCGTGATTGGTTGTGAAAGTTTCGCGAAGTCCTTGATGAATCGTCGGTAGAAGTTGGCGAATCCGAGGAACGTTTGGATATCCTTGACATTTTTAGGCGTTGGCCAATCTTGAACTGCTTCGACTTTGTATTTGTCCATGGATATCCCGTCTTTACTGACCCAAAGCCCAAGATATTCCGTTTCTTCTACGAAGAATTTGCATTTCTTGGCGTTGGAAAACAGGAAATTCGCCCTTAATCTTTTCAGGACTTCCTTCAGCACTTTCAGGTTTAATTCTCTGCCTTTGGTAGCCACCATGATATCGTCCAAGTAATCGACCACTGATTCGTCTAGCAGGTCGTGCAGGACGTGGTTAATGAATCGTTGGAAGATGGCGGGGGCGTTCTTGAGCCCGAACGGCATGACCGTCCATTCGAACAATCCATACTTGGTTTTGAAGGCCGTTTTCCATTCATCTCCTTGGGCGATTCGAATCAGGTGGTAACCGCTTTTAAGATCCAACGGTGAGAAGCAGTCTTTTCCAGCTAGGAGGTCGATCAGTTCCGCGCCGAGCGGGATGGGTCCTTGATCCGATTTGGTAATCTCGTTCAGAGCTCGGTAGTCGATCACTAGTCTCTTTTTCCCGTCCTTTTTTCCAACAAAGAAGCAAGGAGAGGCAATTGCTGACCGGGATTCTCGTATAAACCCCTTTTTTAGCATGTCGTCCAACCAATTTTTTAGTTCTTCATTCTCAGCAGGTGACGACTGATAGAGTTTGCATGGTTTCGGGAGGGGGGCGCTTGGGACGAATTCGATTTTGCAATCGTATTCTCGGTGCGGAGGCAGGCCCGATGGGTACCGAGGTTCCTGGAATACATCCAAGTACTCGTGCAGTTCGACAGGTACGAGTTCTTCGACTGGTTTTTCTTCCTCGACGTGTTCGGCGGCTATTTTGGCTGAAATGCTGGTTCCCGCGATTATTTCTCTGTTAATTTCTGTCCCGGCGAGTTCGTATTCCGATGGAGGCTCCTCTTCTTCCACTTCGGCGAATACATCGGCCGGAGAGCACAGACACGCGTTTGAACAATAGGCGTCGTGGAATGTAATTCGTCCTGTTCTCCAATCGATCGCCGGGTTGTGTTGGTGCAACCATGGTTTCCCTAGGATCACCGAGTGGCTTCCGATGTTGGCGACGTCCATTGTGATTGCTTCCTCGTGTTCCCCTATCTTGAGTTTTGTTTTTACTTCTTTATCGATTACTCCCAACGAATGTCCGTCCACCGCCACCGGGTGTCTCGGAAATAATTTTTTTTGCGTGGGGATTCGATTTTGATCGACGAACGTTTGGTTAATGAAGTTCGAAGTTGCTCCTGAGTCGATCATTGCTTTTGGGGCGGCTGTAACTTGTTCACTGGTCATTTGCGTGGGCACGATTAAATGAGCGGAGGGATCCATAGGCATCATATTCATATTAGATACATGGGGGGTGCTTAGCAAATGACGTAGAACTTCAGCGCGACTTGGTACGGTCAATTCGCGCTGGGGGGAAAACCCGGCTGTCCCGTTTGGCTGGCTGCATAGGCGGCAAGGAAGGCGGCGAAGGGATTATTGTTGATGGCGTTGATGGTGGGGGTAGGCTCCGAGAGATCGACGAGGGGGGCAGGGTCCTTGGGTGGTTCTTTCGCTCTGAAGGGATTTGTTGCAGCGATCGCTGTTCGACGGGGAAGTTGGTGAGCCGTCGATTGGTGACCTTCCTCTCCGCAATAGAAGCACAATCCTAGTTTCCTTCGTCGTTCCCTTTCTTCTTTCGTGATCGGCCCTTTTCTAGACGCGTCGATTTGGATGGGGACTGGCTGGGTGTGGGAGAAGGCGTTGGGTGCATTCGACGAGGTGAGACTTGGTTGCGCTGGTGGGATTTTGGGAGGAGACGGTTTGGGTTTAACCGGTTGATGAGTTGTTTCTTCCTTCTTCTCTTGTTGTCGTGCCCAGTGCCGATTGTCGATTTTGATGGACATGTTGATTAGGTCTGTTAGCGAAGTGGGTTCGTCGACCTTGGCTAGCTCGTCCTTGACGTGGGCTTTGAGTCCCATGTAGAAGGTATTTCTTAACTGGTCGTCTCCTGGACATGTTGATTAGGTCTGTTAGCGAAGTGGGTTCGTCGACCTTGGCTAGCTCGTCCTTGACGTGGGCTTTGAGTCCCATGTAGAAGGTATTTCTTAACTGGTCGTCTCCTGTCCATCCTAAGATCGCGATTAACTCCCTGAATTCGCTTGCATAGACTGCCGTTGATCCTGTCTGATGGAGCTTCTGCATTTTAAGGGCTGCCGTTCTTTTCTCATCCGTATCGTAGAAAGACTGCTCGAACTCTTTCTTAAAGGAGGCCCAGAGCGTCACTCGTGGTGTGCTGGCTCCACCTAGTACTTCTTGGAGGATCGGTTGCGCCCATCTGGCTGCCTTGTCTTGCATCGACATGAGTGCGAACTGGATCTTGGTGCTTTGGTTATTGAATTGTGTTGGTTGGAGGATGAAAAAGAGTTCGCAGGATTGGATAAATGATTTGGCCGCGGCCCCTCTCTCCCCTTTGAAGGGTTCGGGTTTCGGGGCTTTCACTGCTGCTCCTCCTCCGCCTGTTCCTTGGACGTTTACTTGGGGAGCTGCTACCGATACTACTGGGGCCAAGACCGCGCTCGAGACTTGCCCTTGGAGACTATTGTGTCGTGCGTTTGCCGCGACTACTTCTGCTTCGGCTTTTCTTAAGTCGTCGCTCAGTGCTTGAATCGTGTCGTACATGCTCTTAACGAACACTTTGAGAGCATCTTCGTCCATGGCGCTGACGTCGGGAACCGAGGTACTCATTTCAGAAGTGGTTCTTGTTTAATTCGTATTCGTAGTTTTGCAGGAGATCGTCGATTTGGACGCGTTGCACTGGAGTGGGTTCGTAGGGGATGTAAAGGCCTGTGGTTGTGTCGAGAGTGGCGTATGGGAAGATAATTTGCGCGAGTTTCTGAAGTCTTTCTTCGACGTCGAACAAATCGAGGTAATAATAGTACCGGCCTTTAGTGGCTTCTTCGATTCGTTCTAATATGGCTGGTGACGAAGTACGACTTCGACGAGCGGTTTGTCGTGGTTTGGGGCTAGGAGTGGAGTCTTCGTTGCCGAACAGGATATATTCGACTGCGGCTTCCTCGATGAAGTTGATGAGGTCTAATTTTTGCTGAGCTTTGAAGGCTTTGATTCTTTGTGCGGTTCCTGGGGCGGTGATATAGCTGTTGGTTATCGGGATTTTGGTTCGGTAGACCGGCATTCACTGGGCGTTATGGCGGTCTCGTCAGGGGTTACTCCAACGTTGGATGAAGTCGGGGTCTGATTGGTCTTTGAGATTATTGATAAACGAGGTTTGCTTTCGACAATCACACTTCTTTTTCTTGTGTGCGTTTTTGCCTCGTGGGCAGTTGATAGCGGAGTTTTGGAAGGTACGATTGAGCTGGGCTGTGGACGACGTGGTGGGCAATGGAATAGAGCGGGTCGCTGATGGACGATTCCGCCTAATGTCAAGACTTGGGTACGAGGAGTAGCGAGGCGCTCTTCTTGAACAATGATTAACAGAGAGAGATCACTAGGCGAGGTCCTCACGCTAGCACGATGGTTGAGGGAATGCTTTGAGATTGTAGACGAAAGGTGGAATGAGGAACAACCCTCCTCATTCCACTAGGCTTATATACTAAACGAAAGACTATTCTAGAATGTCCATGAGTAAGCGAATGACGAATACAACGAACGTTTTACATGAGGCTATCAGTCAGCGAACGTGTAACGACAGGTGGTGGACATGAGGCGCTGACGCGTCGAAAGGATAGTCGAGCCTTGAGGGCGAAACGAGGGTGGCGTGGGAAGGCGAAACGGAGATAAGGTGATACGACGGAGGAGGTCATCACACCTTCCCTCCTGTATGTTCACTCCAAATCCTGCTCAATCACCCGTCACCACGTTTGGCACTGTATTGAAATACGCTAGGTAACCGTTTGACATATGTTGATTAGATAATCTTATTCCTAAATTGGGCAGCCTGACTTGGCAAACAACCGCAACAACTGGCACAGTTACCCAACCATCCCCCAAATCAAGTGCAAATCACCATCACCACCTTCTAAAATATGTTCGGTAAGCTTTGTAAGCCTTCCTATGGTGCGTTAGCTAATTGTATGAGTTAAATTAGGCCTGCTTGAATGACCTCACCCACTGCCACATCCCCTGGTTCACCCCCAAATCCAAGCCAGCTCTTGGAGACACCGAGTCAGTTTTTTGAGTGCGTTTCTAGTACGTTCACTCGTCGTCCTTAGGCAGCCCAACCTACGGAACGACTGCCAGCCCTCTTTTGACCTTGCACACAACTTCCACCGCTGCTCCTCCTGTTTGTTCACCTTTATATCAAGGGCTGCACCCTAGTCCTAATTCATACAGACCTTTAGCCCATTTTAGGTAAGCAATATGCCCTTTTTTCACGTCCTTAAGCCCATTTTAGGTAAGCAATATGCACTTTTTTCACATCCTTACTTGACCCGTTTGCCAAATTTAGCCACTCCAAACGACCCCCACAACCGCCACCCTGTTGGTTCGCCTTCAGACCAAATGCAGCATGCTGACACCACCACTTAGAATGCTTTGGGGGTGTTTTCAGTCAGCGTTTTAACCCCTTTCATGTGTTTTCATTGACTCGGTTACCCAATTTAGCCCATCGGACTCGCAAGCGACTGCCACAACCATTCGTTCACCCTCTGTGAATGCTGACACACCCTTTTGATATCCTTTGGGTAAGTGTTTCAAACTAATTTCATCTATTGTTACTGAATCTGTTACCCAACATAGCTAGTCTGACCTGTTTCAGGAACACCGTGCCCTGGCTGCACCTTCTCAAACGCTTTGGAATGTCTTAGGTAAGCATGCTGCACTTCCTTCAAGTACCTTAGCTGATTGGTCTACCAAATACAGTCCCTTCAACATTCCACACGTCCACCACTCCTTTCGTTCACCTTCAAAACAAACATGGCACACCAGCGACACCATCCAAAATGCTTTTACGTTTGCTTCAGCAAGTGTTTTGGAGATGATTTGCACTGACTATGTTACTAAATTTAGCTGACCTCCAATCGACCGGTTGCCACCTCCTGTGATGCATTGGACCACCTTCAGTAAGCCTTCCAAGTGGATTCTTCAGACGTCAACTCACTAGTTTACTGATCTAGCCAGGCCTCCCATCTGAACAACCACAACAACCCTCCCAATGGACTCTAGGTAACTACTTACTGGATATTGGTGAAGTGCAGATTTGACTCAAGTATTGGGATGGGTTCAATCATATATCTTTGGGTCAAATGGGTGAAATCTGGGATGGTCCCAGAAAGCAGCACACTAACCAAATTAGAGGTTGCTGGTCACCAATTCAAAGTGGTGGAAATGCCAAGGAAAAGTGAAGACAGGTACACTGCAAAAGAAGGAAACTCGTCTGGCTCCACAGAAAAGAGGAATAGACAAAATGGAAAGAGTCATACAAACATTGGTGATGGAAGGACAAAAGAGGACAAGGGCGAAAGTGGCAGGAAAACACCCAAAAGGTTGGCACTGCACACAAAGAAACCACCCTGTTTGATAGAAAATGAGCATGTAGAGTAGGCATGGGAACATTCCCAGTAAAAATAATAAGCTTACTAAGGCTAAAATGGATGAACTCTGTGCTGCAAATAATTGTTTACAGAGTGCCACTCACTCAATATCACTAGGGACATACTGATAACCAGCTTCTAAAAGTTTCTTGAGAAGTGGTGGCTCTATACCAATGGAAGGTTCAGACACCTTAGTGGTTAGGTTGGCTGCTAGCTCATGATCCCCCTAGTCCTAGATCCCAATGATACCAGGTTTGGACCTTTCGCATCATCACATGTAGAGAGGTGACTTGCACCTAGGCTAATGGATTTTTTGATGTGGCTGAGATGTAGAGAAGCAAAGCTTTTACCATCTGCCTTTGCATTGATTCCAGGACTTGCGGGTGTCAGATCAACTCAGCCTGGCAGTGCCTCCCAATAGATGGAGGGCAAGAATTGTCCTGAGCATTTTTCTTGATATGTTTTTTCTTCCTACTTGTCTTAGAACCTTGAGCATGGGTCTTGTCACAGTCTGCTGTGGCCGTTGCCTTTACTCTATCAGCTCCATGTAACGGTGAGTCCCCAAACGTTGACTTACTAAGGCCTCAGCTGCAAGTATCAAGTCCAAATACCCCTCAAGAAGGCTACCTCTTTTGACGTCTTCTCTTGTTTCGATAGCAAAACAGGCACAAATATATATATTAAATACCTACTGACTAATTACTTACAGACTACCCTACCTCGATACAGCACCTGCGTGGTGAGTAGAAGAATCCCACAGTCAACTTACTCTTTGCATGTGCGTAACTAACCAAAACTAACCAAAACTTAACACATTGGCATGGGGTCTGCAATGAGGCCAGGTAGAGCCATCTGGAAATGAGTGAGTAAAAGTATCCAGAGTAGACTTCAAAAGCTTACCTAACATTATAACAAGCATTGACAAATGTGGCAATGGTTTACTTTGATGGTGTTGAAGGTGCACACCTGGAGACAGGACTGTGGCAGATTTCTTTCGTTGCGAAATTACACCTCTGGACAAAAGTACCTCCTCGCCTCTCTCTCTTGTGCCCAGCTATCCAAAGTGACTAAGGCACTCACATTTGAACCTTAAATTTGGTCTGGAAGATACAGGGTGTGTTGTTGTTCTGGATTGCCTTCAGCATATGAGACTTGAGTGAAGGAATGATCCTGGAGTTGAAGTCTTTGCCCTTAATGAGAAGTGAAGCTATCTATTGCTTGCAACCACATTCAGCATCTTCCAAGAACTTCCAGACCCATGCTAGCCTTGACAAAGAAATGTGACCCTAGTAGTAAAGGTGATGGGTGTTGGAGGAGATGCACTTGGAGGAGCTGCACTTGGAAAATGGCTCATGTAAATTGGCTTTAGTATGCTGATATGACTGGAAATGAGGACCATGCCAAGCAGCAAACCTTGTGTGCTGGATACTCCAACATAGATGACAAAAACTCTGTTGTTACTTAGCTTCTTTCTTAATGCAACAGCCCCTTATTTCTATGCTAACTACATACATTTGTTTGTATTCTAGAAGTATCTACTCTATTCACCCCTATTCCTTAGTATTCCTTGAGGAACAAAGCACTTTCGCTTGTCAAGTGCAAGACTCAGTGAACTGAGTGAACCAGCCAGTCGTGATCATATGGCAGCACTGTTAACTGCCCAAATTGGGCATCCAGCTGATTCTAGTACTAGATTACGTGAACTGTAACTAAGTATATTGTTCTAAGGATGATTCATTGAGCACTAGTATATTGTTCTAAGGATGATTCATTGAGCACTAACTAGTGCACAAGGCAAATCTTTGAGTACTCTCCAGCACTGTTGCGCTGGTTTCTCAGATTAGATAGGCCCATGACAAAGAACAGAAGATTCCATAAGAAATTAAGTTAGGAGTGGTCCTAACTAACTACCTCTAGCATATGGGTATTTTCCATGGGGCTGCCAGTGGCAATTCCCATGGTTCCCTAACAATAGTGGCCAGGGGAGGATGGATAGAATGGATAGTGTTGCTGGCGGTTTGGTTTGTAAACCGGTTCATGATGCGACCCAAGTCGGTTTGGGTTTCGAACTGGAACCGAACCGGAGCCCAAACCGGTTCAATTGATATGGCACACAGTGTAACAGTCAGAGCAATAAATAGATAAAGACACAGACAATAGTTTAAAAGATGCTACACTAAGTGACTTGGTCTAGTCTTCAAGCTCCGATAAATGATTTTCCTCTAGGAAGTACAAATCGGCATCGCAAAGCACATCATCTTCGGCCATCCCGTTATCGATCCAAATGAGCAAGAGATGCTGAACTGTAGTCCGCTCATGGCTTGTCATGCGCTGCTCCTGGCAACGGCGATAACCAGCTTTGAGAAATTGGAGGGCCTCCAGGCAGGTTGGTGAGAGGCGGTTGCAGCGCTTGGTGTCTGTTTCGCCAGCGCTACTCCACACGCATTCTACCAGAGTTGCAGATCCTTGAATGGCGAGATAGTTGATCACCATTTTGCTAAGTTGAGGATATTCTGAGGTGTGCATCTGAGATGGGAAAAATACAATGGTGTGAGCATCGAAGACTGACATGACTTCACCTTCCGAAATTCGAGAGCGGTGGGACCACCACTAGACGGATGGAGTGAAGGCGGAACACTGAGATATCACATGAGCTCACCATCATCTTCAGAGTCTTGAAACATGCTACCCCAAACCCGATGGACTTTCATCTGACGTGGACCGGTCGTTTTCTCAGCATAGTTTGCCGCGAACTGCAGTGGATTGAGTCAATAACTGGGCTAATTTGATGTGTGCTTGAACGCACCATGCGAGAGAATGTTTCTTGGGCCTCATCCGCAAGAGGTTTGTCGGTTATCATGCTTCGCTGGTCACACCACTTCCGGAGATATCGCATCTTGATGTATGGGGTAAGGACTGGAGCCAAGGTCAAATTTTAGCCAACACCCCTGGCCACATGCAGGGCCTCTGCTGGAAAGACCTAGACATTCAACAAGCCAAGAAGGATTCTCTGGGCTGGATGTTTCTTGGTGGGGTAAGGTTTTGTGCGATCAAAATGCACTGTCATATCGACTCTGACTAGTGAGTGTTGAGATGCTTTGAGAAAGAATGCCATCAGCTCTAACATGAATGGTGCTTTTATGACAATGTTCACTGCTTCCTGAAATTTCTGGGAACCCCCTGAAAACATTGCTGGAGATGCTCTACTCCACCTAATCATTCTCAGAGCATATGCAGGAGTATGGGAGGTGGTCAGTAGGAAGAGGATCCACACTCATGCTGAGGTACATGCTGACATCTCAACTTTCAGGTAATGACGAATCTGCAAAACAATATCTCAAAGTCAAGCCAGAGTGGCTTGACTTACCCATCTTTTCCTGCTGCAACAAGGCTGCTGCCCAACAGGTGATATTTGGTCAGTCAAATACACCACTGGCCTCTTTCAGGAGCTCTTAGAGGGCATGGGTTATCTGTGTACGTTCTTTCACCACTCTTTCACCACTCTAAATCATTCCTCCAGTTTGCCAAGCTTAGCAATTTC
Source organism: Tulasnella sp. 417 (assembly GCA_019633465.1). Classification (NCBI taxonomy): domain Eukaryota; kingdom Fungi; phylum Basidiomycota; class Agaricomycetes; order Cantharellales; family Tulasnellaceae; genus Tulasnella; species Tulasnella sp. 417. The sequence goes on along the minus strand of WSTY01000368.1, from coordinate 11,448 downwards.
TCCATCTTGCACTTCATTCACATCGTGTATTTTGATGGGGAGAACAAATTCACTTTTTACTGCAACCGAAAGCACTGGGGATCTGTCTTGAAAACCCCCATCACGCTGCACAATGCAGACCTCATGTTGCATATCATATTGGACTTTCAGCTTGCAGTAGGTTTCAATTCCTCTTCCAACTTAGTAGGCCCTTCTTCCTCGTCCAAAGGATACAGCCAGGATTCCACATTGACTGGAGCTTGAGGAGTATCTTGCTGAGGATACAATGGTGGCTGAGCCTCTCGATTGGTGGAGGGTACATTTCCGTGATACATGTCTCCAGTTATTGTTGAGACATCAAACTGAAATATAAAATGTTGACAGGTAACCAGTCAGTCACAATATCCTCATCTTGCAAGGATGGTGCGAGACTTTCTGGCGATTCCAGGCTCATCTGTTAGTGTTGAGAAGTGTCTCAACATTGGCTGTGATGTGATATCTCTTCGCTGAGCATCTCTATCGGCAGATACCATTCGGTTATTGATGACATTCTGTGCAGAGCTCTTACTAGAGAAGCAACTAGCAAAACAAGCAGCCCAAAATAATTTTAATGTACATAAGGGCACCCATCCCTAGTACTTTCTGCGATATTATAGAACTCATTATTAGCATCCAACGGATAACCATGGATTCTCAGATATTCTGGCTTTGGATCTGGATTGACCTCCTGAAGGGCCTAGATCCATCAGATTTCCATCCAATCCAATCCAATCCAATCCAATCCACCCAGAGCCCTACATCAAACCATGCGTGTGGGTTTGCACATAGACCATCAGGAAAAAGGCGTTTTGGTATATAATTTAGCCCTCATAATATTGATAAATGTAGTAGCGTATAATTAGAGGAAAATATGTGTGACGTCATTGTCTATCATAGTTTGATATATATTGGGGCTATTATATATTCGATCATTGTCTTCTGTAGCAATATATTGAGATAGCAAGCCATAGTTGTTTAGCATGCTATACTCAAGTTATGCCATAGGCTCCTATAGTTCTGTATAGCTCTCTATATCAATCTAGCTGTATACCTGTATAGCTTGGCATAGTGTCATCTTTATACAGATTCCCATTGCTGTGTAGCCTCCTGTAGTTGTAAATAGTTGCACATTGTTACATATAGCTTGGTTTAACTTCCATCTCAGCACTTTCAATCTGATGCCCTGGGCACCCCATGGTCAATGTATTCGGTTGATGATTACCGTTAGGGTCCCCTCCTCTTTTCAACGCCAGAAGTGTTGTGCCAGCTGGTAGGCCATCCCCTCCATCAGAGCCCCCCACATCAGGAAACGCGGTTGTCCCTGCTGTCTCCATGTGGCTCTGGACGGTGGCGTCCTGACCTTCCCTGAAAGGGGTGTCTCAGGGGGGTTGCAGATGATCTACACGGAGCTCACACACTTCCTTGATGCAGCCTTGTCCCACCCCAGAACAAAGCAGAAAAATCGAGCCTCAGGAAAAAATAAATAAATAAAGTACCTTGTGGGCTTATGGGTGCTCAACAAGTAGATATATTATCCTGTAAGCTTGTACTCATGATGTTCAGGAATAAGTTTCACATGGTTGGGCAGCAGACTCCTGGGTCCAGGCAGACCCGTTCAAGTTCAAACCGGACCCTTCTTTTGCTTGGCCACACTTCCCCTCGACCAGTGCATGTCAGCCACGCCCCAACACCCCCAGTACCACTGGCAAGCTATTTGGAAGACCCTACCAGGTCTGCCTGTGAGTTTGCTACTCAATTACTTGAGCTATGTTTTCTGTTTGCATTCAGAAGACCTCCAAACAGCACCCTGGGCCACCATGACCGTACGTTCAAACCTTTGCCCCCCCAAATTCACCATTGACACCTTTTTAGCATATGCTAGGAGACTCAAGGTACGTTTATTATAACATATCTCGCATATTCTACTACCAGTTTCTGTTCTTTGCGCAAAGGTGATGTTCAAAGAACAGCTTAGACCCTCACACCTGTACATTGAAACCCATATCGCCCCAGTCTGGCCTTCAAAACCTCTCTGACGTATACAGCAGAACACAGCGAAGGTTTTCTGGGTATATATCGCACCTTTGACTGTAGTCTACTCACTTTTATGAGTACCCCTCAAGGACAACTTTTAACACCACAATCGTACGTTCATATGTTTTCCAGCCCAATTCCACCATTGAGCCCTCTCAAGCGCATTCTAGTGGACCCAAAGTAAGTGTATATACACATCTCTCATATAATCAGTCTGATCTTGGAAAGTTTGTTTTAGAAATACACCTGAACAACATCATCTCAGCCACAACCGTACATTCAGGTGTTTAGCACCCCAATCCTGCCATCGACGCCCTCCTATTGTATGCTAGAAGGATCTGGGTAAGCCTATTTTAGTCTATGTTGCATGTTCTACTACTAATCCATATTCTTTGCACCAGGAACACCTGTGAACAATGACTTGGACCGCCACACCATCCGTTGAAACCTTCATCTACCCAATCCGTCCTTTGATACCTCCAAAAATCATGCCAGAGGATTTGAGGTAAGTTTATATGAGCTTATTGTGAAACCTTATTACTTTACATTCAGAAATATCCTCAAAAATTCGCCCCCCACCGCCATTGTCATACTGTCAGTGTCTTCCCACCTGATCCAGCTCCTGATGCACCCTCAACACATGCTATAGGAATTACTTGTCTTAGTAGCCTCTATGTATCTGTAATTACTTGTCTTAGTAGCCTCTATGTATCTGTAATGTATCAATAATTGTTTGATCCGTTCATGCCTGCCCCATTTCTTCAAACAGTAATTTATTATAATAATTGGGTTTGCTCCTACATACACTATAAGAAGATACTTGAATATGAGTGACTACATTGAGAGATATAAGAGTACAAGACTATAAGTTGCTACATGGCTACACAGCAATACAAATATAGGCAACTATACACAGCTATGTGCAACTATGTCTGGCTACTATAGTTGATATAAATAGGCACTTAGGTACAAGGTGCTATGCAACTATAGGGGTTATATAGACTACATAGTTTCCCATAGTCTCCTGTAGCTCAGTATAGTGCAGACCCTTTTTCCTGATGCAGGTTTCAGCAATTTTGATCCAACTTGATAATTGTGGCGAGGTATTGAGGAGTGAAGACTGGCAAGGTCTTGGTAATGAATTTGAGGGTGTCTCTGACTCTTTCCCCCTTGGTGTAATTGTTGCGAGTGGCCATGCGTTTCTTGAGGATTGATTGATGGTCGAGTTTGGGTTGAACAGCAGGTTGACCAGCCCAGGGGAAAAGAGGGGGGTCAGGTTGATCGCACCTGGGCTTGGAATTGGAATCACTGTAGCTACTTGACAGAGAAGAGGAAGGTGCGTGTTGATGGTGTTGTTATTTGTTGACATCCATCCTCACCTTGGTTGTCCTGCAAACCTCTTCTCTTTGGTTGTCACAGTGGACCATAGTCATCATGTGGGGGCTCTTCATGATGGATTGGTCCCAGGTCCTCACTTGCATTGCATGACTCATCATGATGGCTAGGGAGAGGCCTGGAGTCTTTTCCAACTCATTCCTGGTGCCAATTGTCTTTGCCAAGTTGTGTGAAGTATTGCTGGCAAGCCTTTGGATTGGATCCCACAATAGCTCTGATCTCTTGCTTAGCAGCTGCATGATTGGTACCATTGTACTAATGACATTCCATTCAATTCTAGGATTATTTATACAATTTGTGATTGTTCCTAGGTAAACATACAATTTGTTGCATGCTCAGTGGTAAGCAAGGTAAATTGTCTAGAACTCTCTGGTGTTGTCACACTGGTTTTCCAAACTAGGTAGTCTTGTGCAAGAAATGATCTTTCTAAAAAGAAAGAAGAAAAGCAAAAGAAAAGAAAAAGAAAGAGATCTATTTAGCTAGTTAGCTCTAGCTTGCATGGGGTTGCTCATGGTGATTCCCACAGTTCCATAACACTTGGAGGTCATTGTAAGTGTGTTTATATATCATCAGGGAGTATTTATATTCATAAAGTTCTTTGAACGTCCAAATTTAATATTGGCAGAGTACAGGTTTAGAGCACAAGTGATGCATCACACAGAGTGGGACAAAATGACAGTCTACTGCCATGTGTGAGGAGTGTGTGTCATCTGAGCAAAGATAGAGGGTTTTCTTGTTTAGTGCTCATTTTGGGGCTTGCACTTGGTTATACCCTAATAAATGTGACCGGGGCCTGTGTTTTTCTCTTAATGATGAGTCTAATCAACCTTGATGACATGTATTTCCTTAGAAGCTAACATCAACAGTTATAATCCCCAGACCAGGGATGGTTGTTGAACTTGAAGGAGAAACAGTGGGAATACCATACACTTCATACAGTATAACTCCCATAGTCTCTATTTTCACTATAGAGACTAGGGTACTCCCAGCAGAATTGTTGCACCAAGCCTACGGGAATACTGCACAGGTGGCATTATAGATTATTATGTAGGGCATGCCAATGTACTTTGGTGGTCGACCCTTTTTGATATCCTTCCGATTCACCTTTCCTCAGAATTCAAAAACAATCAACGGATCAGGGCTATTGTGGCCATACCCAAGTGAAAAATGGGGTTTTGACCTTGAAGAACTTGATGTGGTTCTCCACCTCTGTGTTGGCTTCAGTTTGATGTCCAACCTCTCTGGACAGAAAGGTGAAAGGGCCTTCATGCTTTCTGCAACAATAAAAATCTATGTACCTCCCTTCATGTTCTGGCAGTTGATGATGGACTGGTCTGCATGAAGATGAAGGCTGATATGCAAAACAGTGCCCATGTGTGTGATCTGACTGCAAGGGTGATAGACAGTCTCCAAGCAGCCTAACTGGGGCCCCACAGTCCATTTTGGTCTGGGATAAGCATACAAATCAGTAATTGAATATCTGACTTCCCTTAGAGCCCATACACTGATCGGGCCATTGATGGAACAGGCTTCAAAATCTGACCACTTTCCCAGGGATTTCTTGTTTTCCTCCTGTTTCCTGATCTCCTGACAGAATTCTGATGGTGGGTATCCTTGTTGCTTCAGCCCTGAGCAACCACACATCCTTGCTGAACCCACTGGAGATGGCTGAGCAAGCTCCCAATGTATATCTGCTACATTGCATTGAGTGGGGTTTCGATTGCCTGTGATCTGAAAGTAATGTGCCATAGAGGGAAGAGAATCTGCTTGTCCTTGTTCAAATGGTTTTCATCGCAGTAAGTAGCACACTGTCTTGTGGAAGGAGGACCAATCTCTGCTTAGCTAATCAATAATCTGGTCTCTGGAGCTGAAGCGACTTGTCATATGCAATATACTCTCTAAAGGTCCCAGCCCTCTGCCATATATAAAAGCAGAGCTTTGAGAGGCTTGTAGATTTCAGCAACCTTCAGCACTATGCAGTCCAAGTCTAGGAAATCGCAGTCTCCAACCAATAAATCCAGCACCAGCCCCAAGAACCCCAGGGCCACCCCTTGCTCTTTAACAATCCTGTTCTTGTTCTTGCTACTAGTACAAGATCTCAACAGTGACCTATTTTCCACTGTTCCCAAGCTCTCAGTGTCACGACTAGGGTCAAGGATAGCAAGGCGCTCTTCGTGGACAATGGTAAACAGAGGGAGATCACTAGGCGAGGTCTTCACGCTAGCACGATGGTCGAGGGAGTACTTGGGATTGTATAGACGAGAGGCGGAATGAGGAACAACCCTCCTCATTCCACTGGGTTTATATACTCAACGAAAGACTATTCTAGAATGTCCATGAATAAGCGAATGACGAGTAAACGAACGTTTTACATGAGGCTATCAGTCAGCGAATGTGTAATGACAGGTGGCGAGCATGAGGCGCTGACGCGTCGTTGATCGAACGAGCCTTGAGGGCGAAACGAGGGTGGCGTGGGAATGTAATCGGAGATAAGGTGATACGACAGAGGAGGTCATCACAGTTGCCCCTCCTTAAGAGTCTCGTCGCGTCGAGCGGCGTGTGGAAGTTTGGGGCCCAGGACCGAATGCTAATGGGAAGCGTCGATGGAACTCGTCGACCAATTCTTGACTGTGGTTCAGGGTACTGGCGTCTTGCCACGTGTTCTCACTATCGTCGTACCCCTTCCACTTAATGAGGTATTGCAGCTTCCTTCTCCAGTAACGCGAGTTAAGGATTCGTTCGACTTCGTATTCCTCTTCACCATCAACAATGACAGGTGGTGGTAATGGTTGAACTCTTCCAGGGATGGCGTCGACCGCATAGGGTGTGAGCAGCGAGACGTGGAATACTGGATGAACTTTCATGGTCACTGGCAGTTCCAACTTGTACGCATGCGAGGATATTTTAGTCGCGATTTTGTAAGGTCCTAATCGTTTTGCTGCCAGTTTCTTAGAAGGCCGGTCCGTGGTGATGTTCCCTGCATCTAACCATACTTTGTCTCCTACTTGGTAATCAGGTTCAAGGTCCCGATGTTGATCGTAGAACTCTTTTTGCTTCTCCTGTGCTAGGGTCATCGCGGACTGGATCTCTTGTTGGAGGGCGTGAATGCGTTCGATTCGATCCTTGGCGGCGGGATTGGCTTGGGCATCGGATGGCATACTGGTGAAGGTGGGGTTGTATCCTTTATTAGCCATGAAGGGGGACATTCCGATGGATGAGTGGTGCGTGTTATTGTAAGAGAACTCCGCATATGGGAGCAATTCGTCCCAATCGTCTTGCCGATGATTGCAGTAGGCCCTTAAAAACCCTTCGACCGTTTGATTCGTTCGTTCCGTTTGTCCATCGGTTTGCGGGTGATACGCAGTTGAGAACGTGGGCTTGATTCCGAGTCCCTTTGCAAATTCCTTTTGGAATAACGCGTTGAATTGGACGCCTCTATCTGAGACCGTGCGTAGTGGGACACCGTGGAGCTTCCAGACGTTAGCAATGAATAACTCGCTGGTTTTCTCGGCGTTTAATCCTTCCTCTTTTGTAGCGATGAAGTGTCCTCCTTTCAGCAATCGGTCAAGCACCACCAGAATTGTGTCGTTCCCATTCCTTGTCTTGGGGAGCTTGGTGATGAAGTCGTACGATACATCCTGCCATGGGCCGGTGGGTACTGGGAGTGGCTTTAGTAACCCCACAGGTTTAGCGTAGTGGGGCTTGTTTCTTTGGCAAGAGTCGCATCCGTCGACATATTGGTTAACATACTTCTTCATTGATGGCCAGTAATAGCCTCGAGAGACCAATTCTAGCGTTTTCGCCTGTCCTGGGTGCCCTGCCATTCGTGAGTCATGATAGAGTTGGAGGAGGGAGCGTTTAATGTCATCGTCATTTGGTACATAGATCCGACCTTTTCGCCGTAAGATGCCGTCTTCTAATTTCCATTCCTCCATTTCTTTTTGTAGTTTGGCAGGAGCTGCATTTGGATCGGCTTCAAAGTAGGCTAGGACCGAGGCGACGGTTGGATCTACGCGAAGGAGTTCTTTAATGGTTTCCACTATTTCCAGATCGGTTGCCAGTTTGATCGTTTGCCCTTCCTCTTCGTCTTCCAGGGTGCAGAGTTCCACGAATTTCGACGGTGGTAGAAGCGTCAGGGACGGTTCTTCTGCCCCCTCTTCAGGATAATGGTCCGGCCTTCGGGATAGAGCATCTGGTTTGCCACTTTTACTACCCGGTCTATAGGATATCGTGAAGTCGAACCGAGAGAGGTCTTGTAGCCAACGATGTTGCCGATGATTGAGGGTCTGAGCCTTCTTGAAGTATTCCAAATTCTTGTGGTCTGTCAAGATTCGGGTAGGGAATTTTGCTCCTTCAAGGTAGTGTCTCCAGTATTTAAGGGCTCTGACAATCGCGAGCATTTCTTTGTCGTAAATGTCGTATCGTCGCTCTGCTGGTGTCATTGACTTGGACATGTAGGCTACTGGGTGGGTTTTTCCATCGTCTGCTGTCTGGGATAAGACTGCTCCGTAGGCGTATCCTGACGCGTCCGTTTCCAGTTTCGATTCTTTATTGGGGTTATGGTGGACTAGTACTGGTGCTGAGATAAATTTCTCTTTTAAGGAGTCGAACGCTTGCTGACAATCTTCGTCCCAGTTCCAAGTGATTTCTTTTCTAAGCAGGTTGGTGATGGGTTGAGAGAGCTTCGCGAAGTCTTTGATGAAGCGTCGGTAGAAATTCGCGAAGCCCAGGAACGTCTGAATGTCTTTGGTGTTTTTTGGAACTGGCCAATCTCGCACTGCGTCCACCTTATATTTGTCCATTGAGATTCCATCCTTGCTGACCCAGAGCCCTAAATATTCCGTTTCCTCCACAAAGAACTTGCACTTCTTGGCGTTGCAAAAGAGATAGTTCCTTCTGAGCCGTTGGAGAACTTCCTTCAGCACTTTCAAGTTCATCTCTTTTCCTTTTGTGGCCACCATAATGTCATCGAGGTAGTCGACCACCGATTCGTCGAGCAGGTCGTGGAGGACGTGGTTGATGAACCTTTGGAAGACTGCTGGGGCATTCTTGAGCCCGAACGGCATGACCGTCCATTCGAACAATCCGTACTTGGTTTTGAATGCCGTTTTCCATTCGTCCCCTTGGGAGATCCGGATGAGGTGGTAACCGCTTTTTAAATCAAGGGGCGAAAAGCAGTCTTTTCCTGCGAGAAGATCGATTAACTCTGCTCCCAGTGGGATGGGTCCTTGGTCTGGCTTGGTGATATCGTTCAGGGCTCGATAGTCGATGACAAGTCTCTTCTTCCCGTCTTTTTTTCCAACAAAGAAACAGGGCGACGCCACCGCCGATCGAGATTCTCGGATGAACCCTTTCTCCAGCATTTCATCCAGCCATTTCTTAAGCTCTTCATTTTCCGCTGGCGAGGATTGATACAGCTTGCCTGGTTTGGGGAGTTGTGCTCCCGGAATGAACTCGATTTTGCAATCGTACTCTCGGTGTGGCGGTAATCCGGTCGGGTACTTGGGCTCTTGGAATACATCGAGGAATTCGTGGAGTTCGGTAGGTACTAATTCCTCCACTGTTTTTTCGTCTGCGACATGTTCCGCTGCTATTTTGGCCGAAATGCTTGTTCCTGCAATAACGTCTCCGTCGATACTGGTGCCTGCAATGTCGTCTTCTGTTGGGACTTCTCCATTTTCGTCTTCATCTCTTGTTTGGGCAAAGACGTCGGCTTGGGTGCAGAGACACACGTTGGAGCAGTAGGCGTCGTGGAACGTGATTCTACCAGTCCTCCAATCGATTGCCGGGTTATGTTGATGCAGCCATGGTTTCCCTAGGATTACCGAGTGCGATCCGATGTTGGTGACATCCATGGTGATCGTTTCTTCGTGGTCTCCCATTCTCAGTTTGGTTTTGACTTCTCGGTCAATCGTTCCGAGCGAGTGCCCGTCAACTGCTACTGGGTAACGCGGGAATAGCTTCTTTTGGGTGGGGATGCGGTTTTGGGTAACGAATGTTTGATTGATAAAGTTTGAGGTAGCGCCTGAATCGATCATCGCTTTGGGGGAGGCCGTAACTTGTTCGTTCGTCATTTGGGTGGGCACAACGAGATGCGCAGCGGGATCCATAGGCATCATATTGTCATGGCTTATATTAGATACATGGGTGGTGCTTAGCAAATGACGAAGAACTTTAGCGCGACTTGGTACGGTCAATTCGCGCTGGGGGGAAGACCCGGTTGCCCGGTTTGACTTGCGGCGTAGGCGGCGAGGAATGCGGCGAAGGGATTGTTACTGATAGCATTGATAGTGGGGGTAGAGTCCGAGATATCGACAAGGGGAGCGGGCTCTTTGGGTGCTTCTTTCCTGAAGGGGTTTGTCGCGGCAATCGCAGGACGCCGGGGAAGTTGGTGGGCCGTTGACTGATGTCCCTCTTCTCCACAATAGAAGCACAGGCCTAGTTTCCTTCGTCGTTCTCTTTCTGCTTGGGTGATTGGCCCCTTTTTGGATGCATCGATCTGGATAGGGACTGGTTGCGAATGGGGAAATGCGTTGGGTGCGTTGGAGGGAGTGCTCGACTGGGCAGGTGAGGCTTTGGGGGGAGACGGTTTAGGTTTAGCTGGTTGATGAGTGGTTTCTTCCCTCTTTTCTTGTTGCCTTGCCCAGTGCCGGTTATCGATTTTGATGGCCAGTTTTACCAGGTCGTCCAAGGAAGTAGGTTCGTCTACCTTGGCCAGCTCATCTTTGACGTGTGCCTTAAGTCCCGCGTAGAAGGTGTTTTGGAGCTGCGCGTCGCCCGTCCATCCCAGGATTGCCACTAGTTCCCTGAACTCGCTTGCGTAAACTGCTGTCGACCCGGTTTGGTGTAATTTCTGCATTTTCAGGGCAGCGGTTCTCTTTTCGTCGGTGTCGTAGAAGGCTTGCTCGAACTCCGTTTTGAAAGAGGTCCACAGTGTCACTCTCGGGGTAGTTGCTCCACTGAGGACTTCTTGGAGAATCGGTTGGGCCCACCTAGCGGCTTTGTCTTGCATTGACATAAGTGTGAATTGGACTTTTGTTCCTTGGTTGGTGAATTGGGTCGGTTGGAGCAGAAAATAGAGCTCGCAGGCTTGGATGAACGATTTTGCAGCGGCTCCTCTTTCCCCTTTGAATGGTTCAGGTTTGGGAGCTTTCACCGTTCCTCCGGCTGTTCCGCTGGTCCCTTGGACGTTGACTGTGGGGGCGGCTACCGAGACTACTGGAGCCATAACCGCGCTCGAGACTTGCCCTTGGAGGCTGCTATGTCGTGCATTTGCCGCGACTACTTCTGCTTCGGCTTTTCTTAAGTCGTCGCTCAGAGTTTGGATTGTGTCGTACATGTCTTTGACGAACACCTTGAGAGCGTCTTCGTCCATGGCGCTGACATCGGGTGTTGGGGAACTCATTTTTAGAAATGGTTTTTGTTCAGCTCGTACTCGTAGTTTTGGAGGAGATCGTCGATTTGGACTCTTTGAACTGGGGTGGGTTCGTAGGGGATGTACAATCCGTCGGTGGTGTCGAGAGTAGCGTAGGGGAAGATAGCTTGGGAGAGTTTTTGGAGTCGATCCTCGACGTTTGCTAGGTCAAGGTAATAGTAGTACCTTCCGTAGGTGGCTTCTTGGATTCTTTCTTGGATGGCCGGTGAAAAGGTTCGGCTTCGGCGAGCGGTTTGTCTGGGGCTAGGGCTAGGGCTAGGGCTAGGGCTAGGGCTAGGAGAAGCGTCGTCGGGATTCTCAAAGAGCAGGTATTCAACCGCAGCTTCTTCGATGAAGTTGATAAGGTCGAGTTTCTGTTGGCGTTTGAAGGCTTTGATCTTTTTAGCGGTTCCGGGGGCGGTGATGTAACTGTTGGATACTGGGACTTTGGTTCGATAGACTGGCATTCACTTGGTTAGAGCGGGTTGCTTGTTGGGCGATTCCGCCTAATGTCACGACTAGGGTCAAGGATAGCAAGGCGCTCTTCGTGGACAATGGTAAACAGAGGGAGATCACTAGGCGAGGTC
>WSTY01000367.1:0-21353 GCA_019633465.1 Tulasnella sp. 417 | reverse complement strand
TACGTGGCAAGTCCTCCCGACACCGCTTAGAGCTCGTCAGAGACCTAGGCCCCCTGCACTCCCCTCGTCGTGACAGTAGCCGCCACGGCCGTATTGATAGGTAAGAGGAAGAGGCCGACACCCGCAAAAAATAAAATGACCGACAAAAGGAGAAGGTTGGGTAGAAACTTAATCACTGCTTCAAAATGCCATTGCTCCACCCCGTTAAACTTGCGTTGACGGAAGAGCGCTTGCTCCTCTACCGGACCCGTCTGCCCCGTTCGGTCGAAACTCTGTAGCCACTCTTTGGCCATCATCGAACCGACAGCCGCAAGCAGGCTGCAGCTCAAGCTTGCATAGAGCAGACAATTGACAATGACAGAGTTGGAGTCTGGAGTAAATGGTAGGGCGAGATCCATGGGAATAAGAGTTCTGTTGTCCTCTTTCATCACCAAGAGGCGGAGCAGGGCATTAGTATGGTCCGATGGACTAGCGGAGAGATTTGGCATGGTAATAGAGATAAAAGTGGTATTGATAGCCGAGAATAGAGCGGCCTAAATAATCATCTGGTCAGAGCGCAGCGAACGGATGGAGAGAACGGAGCTAACAAAGATAAGAAGTACATCCACATTTCCATTAAGGTTGGTAGTCAACTTCTTGTCGTGGATTTCCGCCAGGTGATCGTAACGGTTCCAGAATTCCCCGATCTGCGCTCGAGGAGAAAGCCGCAAGGGAGCAAATGGATCATCGACTCTGTGCAACGGTATTCCTTGTGACTGAGGTTGCTTGTTCAAAAGTATGTTAGCCATCTAGGCTGGTTGTTGAGACCACAGTGATGGGAGGTGTGAAAGGAGGTGGCTCGTTGTTTGTATCGCAATTGTCTCATCAGTCCCTTTTTTTTTTTTTTTTTTTTTGTGGCAAAGGTGGGAATCGGTTTAACGACGACGCCTCGGGTTTGACGCCAAGACAGTGTGGGGCTCCTCCCTCCGGCTCTCGCCTTCGGGTCCTACCCACTAAACCCCCCTTCTGGATTCGAGTATTAATGACCACCTTAAGCGCGACTGAGCGCCTTCGGCATACGGTATCAACGGCATCCACCCTGCTACTTAACCCGCGCATTAACGCTTGGGCGTGTCTCAGGTGTTGTGAGGGCCGAGCAGCCCTCCCAATGGATTCCCTCAGAGTTCCGGGTACCCGCACTAGGCGGCCCTTCTCCCTTTCGGGCTGTTACAGACACCAGTGTCGGTCTGGTCCGGAGCGCAATCCTCATCCATCCGCCCCCTCCTCCTCGCCGGCAACCACGCACCTGTCCACAAGGAACAGGCCGTCTAACCGTAGTCGCTATAAATCCAGTAAGTAATTCCTTGCGAGCGAGTTGCTACACTCGACCACGCGGTTGCTATCTCCGAGTTTCTCTTGGACTCGGGCGCTGTTTTCTGTCCGGGCAGTCTAGTGATTGCCACGTCTGTGATCATGCGTTTCTCTATGGCGGCTTTCCATAGATCGATCGCCATTCTTTGAGAGATCCGAACATTGTCGAACCTCTTCCTGTTTCTCAGTTTCCACACCATGAAGGCAGTCTCACTGGTGAGCGTCGCCCACAGCCTCGTTCCAGCTTGGGTTTTCGCTCTCACTAGGCCTATCCCCATGATCTCCTCATATGAGGGCATGGTTATTAGTCTGTCTTCTATGAGTCCCGACACTCGCATCATCTTGCGGGCTTCGTCCCATAGTCTTATCCTCCAGGTGTCGTTGCCACACCCGGCTTGGATATGTTCCATTGTCTCTATCGCACCGCAGTCGCAGTATTGTAAGTCTTCCCAGTTTGGGCCCCATTTTGAGAACATTGTGCCACAGGGTGATCTATCGTGGATCATTGTCCACAAGAAATCTGAAATCTCCCTTCTTATGTAGGGGCGTTGTCTCATCAGTCCCTCGCGCAGCAGATCTACGTCCCACGGTTGGTGTGACATCTCGACGCTGTCCGTCCTTGACCCGACCTGGCTCATTCACGTTCGGCGATCTCGCAGTCTCCAGATGGCAGCCATCAACAAAGTGACAGGGGGAAAGCAGTCTGGTGAAGTTAACTGACAAGGGAAACCGAAGCTCAAACATAGCGGCGAGAATTGAGCGCGCCGCGTCGTGAGAACGCCGGGTCAATTGGCCCAAACTTCAATCCATGACCGCCTCATTAGCGAGAGCGTCCCTCTCAGGTCGACTAACTCGGCTGAGCTCAAGCAAAACCGCCTTGCACTCATTGTCGCCTTATGCATATATTACAAGCTCATTTATCTTAAAGACCCGTTCATTTGGGACATCCTCAGCCTGTCGAGCCACCCACTATGACGCACTTGGACTTCCAAGGGGAGCAAGCAAGAGAGAAATCAAAACTGCTTTCTACAAGGTGTGTGGATGCATCCCTTTGGCGCTATTCCGTTGTGCTTATACTGTGCCTTTTCATGTGTAGCTTAGTAAAGAGCTCCACCCAGATCGAAACCCGAATGCAGACCAATCTTCCAAGGAGAAGTACTTGAAGGCGAGCGAGGCCTATGGCATTCTGGTAGATGATAGAAAACGGTACGCTGTTTCTCTCTTCCGCTTAACCATACGCTGCTGACTTTTCATCCATCTTCTGGGCGTTCTTCAGACGGGCCTACGATAGAACTATAGAACCAGCCTCGGGCTCACACACCTCAACGCATGGGACGGCATCACATCACCATTGGAGCCACCACGCCGATCTAAGTCGGCGTTCGCGAGCAACTTACGCTTGGGACCTACCACGTCGGCCGCGAGCAACGGCTTCCCCACATCCTCATTCTCATACCCACACTCATCCTCACCGGACGCATCAATACGCAAGTGGGAAGGCGTACCACTACCCAAACGCGCGTCGGACCACCCATTCCTCCGACAGTCGCGCGGAAACGGAGTATGAACGGGTCTTGGCCGCCGAGGAGCGGGTGCGGAAGGATTCGGGTCTCGTAAGGACGTTGCAAGTTGCTGGATTAATTACCGCCGTCGCTGCTGTTGCAGGACTGGCTAGAGGTTGAGCTGGGCGTCATCTTATACCTTCCCACTTGTGGGACTAATACATCGATGCTAAAGGAACTTGACCGAACAGTTGGGGGTGCAATGGGCCATCAATCCAACAAAACGAATTTCGACCCAATTCCACAGCGAGATCGCGACCATTCGAAATTTACGGAACTACATCGGGTAAGACTCTCTCTGGATGCTGCGTAACCTCCACCGGATTTTCGGTCGCTTTGGCCGCCTTCTCCCTCGCCAACCGTCCTTTCCCTCTCGCCAAATTAACCTCCTCCCAATTCACCTTGGCTTCACGCATCAGTTCATCAGGCCGCTTGTACTGCTGTTCAAACTTGCGAATTTCCTCGTTGAATCGTTCTTCGGCATCGGGCGCTGACGACACCTCGGCAAGGAACGCGCGAATGTCGGCGAAGAAACCGGACAGCACCGAGAGGTTGTGTGCGGCAAGTAAGACGTGGGCCGTCATTTCGTGGGTGTGAAGGAGGTGGTGTATGTATCCCCTCGTGAAGGGCGGAGCGGGGCCTTCCTCGCCGGCGGGTGCTTCGTCCAGGCTTGAGTGGAGGATCGGAGTTGAGGAAAATTTGGGTGTGCACGCGATGCACGGGCAGACTGGGAGATTTGCATCATCCTCTTCGGCACCTCCGCGAAGGCTCTTTGCGAGCCGGCTGAACACCATCTCGTGCTCGACGTCGTACAAGTTCACTCCGATGTCTACGGCCGCCGCGTCTGGCTGTGCTGGGGGTGCCCGGAAACGGAAGTCGAGTGCGACGCCCCAATCTGCCGCTTGCTGAGCAAAATGGGAGTCGAACAGGTCCAACCCTGATTGGATGAACTGGAGGACGTCGTGTGGGGATTCGCAGCCGGTGACGAGACGTGGCTTCCCTTCCGGTAGTGGGCGCAGGGATGTCTGTGCAAGGTCGACGAGTTGAGAAGTAGGGTCGGATTCCGATGGAGATGCCTGCTGAAGTCGCTTGAGAGGCGCGAGGTCGAGGGAATAACCCGCCACGCCGTCGTTCAGAGTGTGGAAGCCGAGTGGTTGGAGCTCTCTCGCTTCGGAACCCTCCAGGGCCTCCAGGAGACCAGTCGCAAAGTCATCTCTGGCAACGTCGTCAAGCAGTCCGGCCATCGGAACGAAGACGTTCGCGTGGTTGATCCGCAGTATTTGACCAAGCCACCGAAGTGACCGCTCGAGGCTCTTGACCAAACGTTTTTCGGATGGGGATGTGGAACCGAAGGGTATGTCGCTCAGAGCTACGACTATGTCGGGTCGGATTGAACTTATATAGGAGTTGTATGCTGATGGAGTGACCTAATTCGCAGCCGGTTAGTGAAGTCCGAGACATTGAGGTTTTTGAGCACGAGACTTACTGCACGAACTCCCCTCACGCACAGAGCGCTTACGGTATCCTTTCCATTGGGGGTGATGTCTCTAGCGTCATTCCAGTTCCTCAGAGAGACTGAAACGATGTGTCTGGATGGATCGAATCCTAGGAAGCCATGGAGAGGCCGGTCTGAAGGGAAGAGTGTTGGAACCGGGGGTGTTCGTTCAAGGCTGTTTACGGGAAGTTATTACAATACAATCAATTGAGTCACTCTTTTTCGAAGCAGGGGAGATATCAATTGACTGACTGACAACGACTCAAAGGGCACGTGAACCCAACCAATGGCATCCGTTTTCTTGACATGATCCCTCGAGAGGTGAGGTACGTTCCCCCGTGACGTCATGGTAAGGAAGTTTGGGGTTGATATTTCGATCGCGGTGGAGTCTTGGCGCGGTAAACTCAGAGTTCCAGTCCGAGGCGCAAATGGATTCTGGCTGTTGAGTCGACCTCCGACTTGGAAGGACAGTGGGGGAGTGGCTGGCTGAGCGGATGTTGCCATCCTGCGAAGAAAGAGTAGTGATGCCAATGCGAAGGTTGTTGGATGCTCGATGCGGGAGAATTGTCGGTCCTCCTAGTGCTTGTTGCCGGTCGTTGGGTTGGGACACAAGTCAACTATTGCCAGAGTCACGTGAGGTTAGCTTGATTGGCAGGTTTGTTTATCGACGCTCCCTGCCTCGGCCACAGCCCAGAACACCCCCAGTCTTGAATGTTTAGAGATCCACATGATAGTGTATTTCAATATCACCAAATAGACAGATGCTCAAATCTCCCATCTTGAACCAACCGCCCCATCCCCGGTGTGCCCTCAGTTTTCGTAGGGACGACAACCTGGGCTTCATCACCCAAGCAGCTGCCCTCATACTCCCCTAGGCCCAAAGTAGCTAGTGAGAATTCAAGTTAGTTTCGCTTGCTCTTATCGTCCACTCTCTCAGTTCGACCTCACATATTTTCGATGCGACGGAGCCTCAAGTCAATATCGTTCAATCTCCCTCGGTAATCCCTCGTTGAGTGCGCCTGTCTTCGATTGATTCTGTGGAGCTGGTCAAGAATGAATGCATTGTTCGTCTCCATTTCCGATATAGCCCGGGATTGAGCCTGAATCAGCTCGCGGAGGAGACGGCTATCGCTGCTTGTAGTTCGAGTGGACATGGCGAATGACGAGGTAGGTACAGGAACAAGATTAAAAGGAGATGCTAATGTGAAAGCGATAAGGTTCTTCTCCGGGGGATGGGATGTCTCCAGCCGCTCGCCAGGTTGAAGTAGACTCGTGTGGTGGATGGAAGCCGAACTCAGCGAAATACTGGGTCCCACTTTCGCACGGCGGGGAATGACGCACTCCTATTTGATGAGAGCGAATAGATACAGCGACGCAAACAGACACGGGTATTATGAACCAGCGGTGTTACCAAAGTCCCGGAGAGCCGGCAAAGATTGTGTTCAACCACGCAGCAAGTCGCACCCCGCCTAGCGATGCAAGCAGGGGTCAGCCACCGCAACCATTCAGTTCTCCCAAATTCGTGACCGCCGGAATGGTTGCGCACCTTTGGCAATCTGCATTTCGATAATCGGAGCAGCACCGTCATAGTACGCTCCAGAGGCCTCCTTGCCGGTCGGATCTGTCTTGAGGACGTAGGAGCAGACGAAGGAGTTGGCTTCACGGGCCCAGACAAGTGGGCAGGCCTGAGCGAAGACCAAACAAACGCTATTTCACTATTAATTCTTCAACATAATGAAGAGAAGGCACTGACAGCTCCGTCGTCGATATCCGTGCAAGATACCCAATCCCACTTGTGTCGCCGGAATTGGCCGAATTCGAGTTCCTTGACAATCTTTTTAGTCCATGCTTTGACATTCTCCGGGGTGAAGGTTCCGGCAAGTTTTGTGGGCATCTCGGTGTCCCAAACTAAAGCCGAAGACAAGACACGACGTCGGCGCGGTTTCAGGGAGCGACGAGGGCGGGGTCCTCACTATGATGCAAATTCACAACGGTGCCGTTCCAAGTCACGTTGATCTGGTTACCTCCAATTGCGATAGCTTCGTCGTGAAGAGGTTGCTGGATGTCTCCGAGGAAGTGCGTGATCCACTTGAGAGCCTGAGCCCGTTGTTTCGCGTCAAGGCTACGATCCTGAACACGCGTCGTCTGCAACATGGCGAGCACTGGTTAGATACGAGAGCAGAGAATGCTTGTTAAACACTCACGTAATTAGCACTGGATGTCCCAACGAGTAGGATTTTCAACACATCAGCTACTGTCGGGCAATTTGGAAGGGATACACGAAAGCCTTACATAGCAGACAAAATGCACCCGCTCTCGCCGCAATCTCTTTTATACTTTACGTTGCACTTCTTGGGCGGCTCATCTTCCGCATCGACGTAGTGGAAGGCCGCCGAAAACGCTCCTTCAGGAGTGTACCGGAAATCATCCGCCCAACTTGCAACATCGGCCAAAGTGAGTTGCTTCGTCGTAGATGATGTTGGATCAGGTGTTAGGGAGGTAACTGATCCAAGCGTTGACCCCGAAGCAGATGCTGCACTGGTGGATGAGCCCGGCGCGGTGGAGACGAATGGGGCCGGATCGTTCGCAAGGATTGTGTTGACGTGGTATCGTGTCTCCGGGAGAAGATATTGCATTGCGACAGATGCTACCGTTGCATGACCTGTCCAATGTAAGAATGGGAAACACGAAACGTCAGTGAGGAACGTAGGGTACGTTGTTAGAAGAGGAGAGCTTACCCAGAGGTCCCCAGGCGCTCGCCCTAGTGGCTAGCAATGAAAATGCTACTGTAGCCACACTTAGCTTGTACATTTGATGGAATAAAGAGGTTTAAATATAACCTGTAGGAAAGGACGGGGTATTGGTAGGGTCAAGAAGGGGGGAAAGGGTTGGGGTAAGGCGCACAGTTCAACCTATCGGCGACCTTCTAGCAGAATGTTTATATATATATCTTGCTCCTTCTTGAATAGAACAACCCCGCCTCAAATTGACAGGTGCATATGGAACGCGCTTCCTCCTTCCTAATCTTCATATGGGCATGTTGGAAACGTTCGCGGCAGTGGTAGTTTCGTTCCAGTCGCCATTTCCCATATGGGATCAACGCCCACGGGGACGCGCAGATAGAAGGGTATTGTAATATCCTCAGAACCTCGTAATAGGTGGCGCGAAGCACGAAGACGGGTGCATGGGCGGCCAACGTGGTTGCAAAAGAAGTTGGCTGAGAAAGTTTCGCGTGGTCTGTTGAACCTTCTCACGACCGCCGCCGCACTCGGGCCGCGACCGTTTCTCCAGGCTTCGTCCGCCAGCCGGACTCCACATCAAGACAGTCCAGCTTGACTTTAATCAAAGATCAGCTTACTGACAACCAATAAACATAACAGGAAATCAGAATAACCTGCGACTTCTTACGATCGGTCCCATTGAGCCCTGCGCACCGTGGCCTGCTATTACCCCTAATGGGTTTCTATCATAATGACATATGCAGTCGCGCCGTAAAGTAGACTTAAGCTTGATGGAGAAGTTGTACATAGAGCATAATTGCAGGTATATCTACTTATCTATACATCATTTCGGCTAGCGGGATGCCAACAAGACTATCTGGGGAACAATTAGCCTCTCCAGCCTCGTGTCGACGGCGCGGCCACATCCACCTAAGTGCATGTAGACGTTGTAGCAGTTCGATACGAGGCCAAGGAATGGTTGGGTAGTTCAAACCCTTGACGTGGCGGGGTGGAACTTGTGCCCGAAACGGTATGTCATATGCTGCTACCTCCAGTAGCTAGAAAAACGAGAGCTGCCACCAAGGGAGGTACGGTCCATGCAAACAGCTTGGCGGTCTCGGGTGGGGACTGGTCAAGCGGTCTGATCGAAAGGAAGAGTCCGACTTGAAACAGGAGACCCGCCCAGATCGTCAAAGCCTGGGGTAAAGATAAGAGAATCGAGAGTGGACGCAATCCGTGTTCGAAACTCTCGCTTCTAGAAAGATATGCGCTCTGTAATTTCGGAGAGGTTAGCTTACGGTATGGCTAGCTCCGCAGACCAGAATTGCTTACCACATCCATAGCTGTTCCCAGCTTAGCGCTAGAGTGTCGCTCGTGGAGATAAAAGGATGTAAACAAAGCAATGCTACCAAGGGAGATTGCCGCAATCATGCCACTACTGACGGGTTTAGATGACAGAAAGACGGTCGCTAGACTGCCAACAGTCGCAGGTTAGTACAATGCTAGACCTCCATACGAGATTCAGGGCGCACGATATAATTCCTCCGCTCTGTACGTGAGACACGAAATTAAGAATATCAATAAACAGACAGCGACGGGGTCCGCCCAACTCGACTCACCACAGTAGCCATCCGGAGACACATTCCACGATATGCTTCCAGAAAGCGATCCCAGTGGCGGATATAAACTAGCCTTCCGTTCCAGAGTTCAGAGAGTTGGAAGAACATCGCTTTCGGGATGTTGAAGCATAGGTATTCGGCGATGCTGAGAACGATGCTGTGCTTCAGTTGTCCAGAAATGAATGAATCAATTCCCTGTAGCCTATCGAGCCGAGGTCCTGGAAGACCATGTCGGTTCATATGTCGAACACGAGATATAGTTGACCAGACACGGGCTATGCAAGGGCCGCCACGCCATCCATCAGCACCGGTCTCTAAGGCACAGCACTTCCGCAGTAAAGGGCTTACCTATCGCAGCAGTTTGATATGAGCTAGGTTCTTTTCCTGGGTATCAAAGCTGTGAATTACGAACGCTAAGAGAAAACCAATCCTCCAACCTTTGAGGTCTCCAAACAGTCTCAGATAGCGTAGGCATTCGTCTGCGCTCCATGGACTAATGGAGCTTTGAGAAGTTACGTCATCTGAAGTAGGATGTCAGTTTCTATTATCTAGCTACACTAACCTCTGACTCGTACCTATACCGCTCTGTATCAAGAGGGACATCAGCTCATCAACCGCTGATTCAGACACCATTCTGTGTGCTGGATATGATTCTAAATGAATCCAATACTCCGTTTGAAGAGCCAAATCTGAATGGACGCGGTTCACGCTGAGTGAATTGATTGTTTCCACACGGCTCAATAGTGTGATGCTTACGGAGGTGATCTCTGGATTCATATGGCCCTATCCCGAGCAGATCTTGATCGACATTGGCTGCGTGGAGCCAAAACGGGACACGGTGGTTGTGATCGACCATGTAGTAGTCAACATCTACTGCGTTTCCATTTAACCCAGCCACTAAGAAGAAGGCCTCCGCGTCATGGATGTCGACATTCTGAACCCGAGCCAAGTCTTCAATGATATTTTTTGCATGCCGCAAAATAGAGTCATTATCTGCTTGGTTAGGATCGCTTAACGACACAATCTTGATCCTCTCCTGCCAATAGTATCTGTTCCCCTCTGGATGAACGAAAGCAGTCCATTCTGATTCAAGTTCCGTCCCAAATCTTGAGGTGACACAAAGAATGAACTCGATAGCTCCTAAGCAATTTTTTCTTAAGTGGAGACTTACTGGCGCGAGTCTTTGACAAAACTCAACGCCGGAACTATATGCTCCGGCCGAAGTGGAATTTGGCTAGGTAAGATAGCTTAATCAAACGAAAATAGAACATGAGAATCGATATTCTTTTACCTTCCTAGGGGTCCGGAATACTTATTGTTGTTGTGCGACGGAAGCGTCGGCCGGAGGTGCACGATGGGAACTTCGGTGGTTAGGGATGAGAAAGGTATCTGGAATCAGATAGATGAGGCAACAGCACTCACCGAACGCGCGTGTGGTTTGAGGGGGGGTTTTTGAAACCGCCATTTGTAAAGGTAGTTCAGGTCGCGAGGTGCGGAATATATAAAGGTCCGACAACCAGTAGCCTGGGGGCCCGTTCCAGTTCTTGGGGCTATGATGCCGTGCACGGCCGCCTAGCTGTCATCTACCTAGAATATTTCTGTTGCCCTGTTGGAGAAATTTATGATAACTCAATCCGACGATGCAGCGCCCTAGTTGTGGTTGATCGCTGCACATGGACGCGCCTCCAGAAGCAGACTTCTCCGAAGAAACCACATGGAATCGGAGTGGAGGCTTCCGGCTTATTGAGGAGCCGGGTCACGGCTGACAATCGCTCCAAGAGCATGACAGCCAGTTAAGGGATATCTGATTAGCTTCGTATAATGAGCTGAGGTCATGGTGGAGGTGGGGTAGAAAGGTTCTAGCGCACTAGCGGGTAATCGAATGCGAGGTGCTTTGCAAAACCGCGCAGCCAGCAGTGGCCCCGTCCCTGCTTAACCACTACAGAAAATATATTCCCGCAATTAATCTAGGCTATTTGGCGATTCTGGTGCCTTCCGTCATAGGATCCTATAAACAAAACCTTTGCCCAATGAGCAGGGTGATGGCCATGTGCCTCCTTCACTAAGCCAGCCAGAAAGGCCCTCCTCTATCTCCCTCTGAACACCTTCGTACCCCGCAGAGATAGAAAAGTACGCCCGAGAATTTCTTAGCGGCACCTAAAGGGAGACGGGAGAAAATCTTCTTCCGGCACTGCCGTAATCGCTATGCTGCCCCGCCGACCAGATCTGTGCCCACCGCCGATTCTACCCCGCAGAAAACTGGATCCACATAGACGAAAACTGTTTCGTTGCGATTAATGAATTGAATTGTCAAAAAAGGAGCAGGAATTCAGGGGGGGGTGGAGGAAGTCTCTCGGTTTCTAAATGATCACGTGCACAATTTCCCAATCGAGGGAGGCTGTACATGTTTTACGGCAATGCCAAAGCCGGGATAAATCCCTCGCTGACCGCCAAAGCTCGGAGGAGGGGATCGCCGACCCCATGTCGAAGGGCCTCATCGATCCATCAAACCATATATCTGCCAAACTCCAGCTATGGCAGATATCCAAGCTCCTAGAGCATAAGACGGACTGGAAACATAATCCGTAAGTTTTATCATGGACATCTTAGCAGCTACTACAAAATTCTACTAGATAAATCGAGCTGGAGCAGAGGAAGACTAGGCTCCAAGCAATCATGGGCTCAAGACAACAATCCTGTGTGCGCTGAGGGCCATACACCAAAAGGGAATCATGAATTCGAAAAAGGAAAGGGCACCCAGTGTGTTTCGGGTGCGGGCAAGTAATACCTGTGAAGCACCGGAGTCGGGGGTTGTTCTCGGGTTACCGGACCAGGCAACCCGGCATCTGGTTTGACTACAGCCCGTGAGGGTTCGCCGGTATAAGAAGATCCTAGACTGCCTATAAGCCATAGGTTTGGCACATTGCCGCACTTAGAAGGAAAGGGGTGACCGTAGATGCCGCTATGTAGAAGAGATGCGACGGGTGGTCTTTGAGTTCTGTGGTAGCATAGTAGAAGGCACCGCCTCCGGATGTAAATGCCGCCCACACCAGCAGTGCTTCAGGAAGCGCGTAGGCAATGGATAGTGGTCGCAATCCGTGGTCGAAGCTTTCCATCAAAGAGATGTAAGAGCTCTAAAAGCTAGATTGAGTGTGCGCTTCTTGCGATGGGAGAGCAGTCAGGTCACTCACAATATCTGAAGCGGTTTTCAGTCGCTCTGCTGAGTGCTTTCGAAGCATGAGAGCCGATAAAAAAAGCGCGGACCAGGTGAATGACGTTGAAGCTAGAAGATGAACGAAGGGAATTCCACAAAGACACTGAAGCAAGTTCATGCTACCAGAGGCCAGTCAGCGGGTAGGTGAGGCTAATAAAAGGATCGTGCTCACCCAAGAAGGTACAGGGCCTAAGACGAGGACATAATGAAATTAGTAAAACGATCTCTCTCGGGGGGCATTTCGGTCTCCGAACGCACCCCCAACGCGGTCCACCTCCACTTTGCGCGCTGTCGGTCGAGGAACGGCTGCCAATGCCTCTGGTACACGACGCGGCCGTTCCAAATTCCGATCAGCTTAAAATACATTCTTTTTGATATCCCGAAACAGAGCGCCTCTCCGAGGACCATGACAACGCTGCGGCAAGTTTGTTGCTCTAGGTACGAATCGAGGCCCTGCAACCGGTGCACTCTTGGATGTGGTAGACCGTATCTATTTATGCGACGACTTATGCAAATGCTAGCCAATAGACGAGCTGTAATGAGGCGAGTTTAGGATGTAAAAACCTAGTAGATGCAAAGCGGACAAACGTGCTTACCTGTCCAGCTTCGTCGGTAGCTCTCGCCAGATTCGTGGCCTCCTATAATTAGGCATCAAAGTCGTCAGACCAGCGGGACGAGGTACATGAAGAGACAATTTCACCGCAAGACCGTTGTAGCAACGTCAGGAACCGTAGACATTCTTCCTGACTGTACGGGAAAATAGAGCCGGGAGCAGTCATATCATCTAGCAGCGAAGTATGACGTTGGTGTGAGTGACAGAATCTTCCAGGGTGGTAATACTCACCGACACAACCGTATTGGAGAACAGCAGTCAGTTCCCTTTCAGGCTTAGGGTCATAGGTTGGTTGGTGACAAGGGTAATATTCTACATGAGTCCAGAACTCTGGTTCCAGGCCCAAACCTAAAGAAAGGGTGAGCTCTCAGACGCTTTCAACTTATTAAGACCTGTTGGCATACGAAGGTGACCCGTCGATTCGAATGGCTCAACCGAGGAACCAGCCCCTTCAAGATCACTGAGAATATCGAGATCATCGACCCAGAAAATGGATCTGGTGTTGTAGTCAACCAGGTAGTACTCGACAACCACCCCGTCACAGACGAGCCGCGAGACATCCGGTAGGTTCAAATATACTTCGAGGTGATCGGGCTTCGCCTGGCGGGGTATTCGGCTGCGGATTCTTTCGAAAGCGTTGTTAAAGGCTGTGATGACGCCAGCCTGTCTGGGGTCGGCATTAGTGATAATACCAGTCTTGGGATGGTGATAGTAAATGTTGCCTTCTGGATGAATATATTCAAACCAGTCGTTTGGTAACGGCACCTCATCCGGAAGGCTGCTCATTCCCAACACGTTAGAACTAGTTATCCGAAGCGGATTTCAAATCACACACAATGTTGCGAATCGTGTCAGGGCTGGGATTATGGTTTTAGTTTGGACCGACACGCTAGCGATCGGAACGTGAAATCAGCTCAACAGCAGCGCAACGAGCTCAAACGTTACTTGCCGCTGCAAGGGCTCTCCATACTTGTTATTGAAACTTGGTATGGCAGGGACGAGTTTTCCGGAAGGTACTGTAGGAAGAACGCAAATATGAGGGCAAGCTCTCGAGCGTCTGAATGACTCACCAATCGCTGCGACTTCCATGACGGTGCCTTACGGGATCAGGATTGGGGGGGTGGGGGGTGGGCTTTGCATTCCCTTCTCAACTTTGCGGCTCGCTTTTATAATGGTGAGGGGTTAAAACACGACCCCAGAACGCCCACCCTACCGAGACCGAAAGGAGATCGAGTCGTGGAGGGTTGCAGCATGGCGTTGCATAGTGGGGGAGTGAGCGGAGGTCTAGAGAAGAGGGCCTAGACCGTGGAGCGCAGGGGACAAACGATTCCGTCCTTAACCGGTTGTATCGAGGATCAGTACGAGCGGTGTGACCTTTAGCCTTCACCATTGCTCAATGCTTTTGACCTTGTTCGACATGATGGCTCGATTTCAGGGCTTTGGGAGACTAGAGAAGCTGTTGGTAGTGTTCAAATCGGCTCGGACATGCGAAGAACGGAATAGAAGCTCAAACACAGAGAACACGTTGCCCACGCTGGCCCTTCGGGTGTCAAGGATTGAGACTTGGTCCCAGGAGAGTAGCAGGTGAGACATGCATCATTAGCCGATGTTCAAGCCTTCCGTTTCAAATAAATGCGTCGTTTCGAATCCAGAGCGCGCTACACATGCTCCGGATCTCCCGAGTTGACCGTAACCTGGGTAACAAGCAAACTGGACGGAGACGGAGCGGTTTATACTGAAATTGGCCGCAGGTCAACGGGACCATATTTCACTTACTGAAAAAACCCCCCGCATGGGTAATTGGCCAGTATGAATTATACATTGTAATGCGTCCCGGAAGCATTCGGCTTGTCCATAGGCTGGGATGGGTGTGGAACCCGCCAGGATTTGGGCCAGCCTCTGAGTCTCCTCCGGTTTATTTCGGTCCAAGGGCCAGCACAGGTAGCACAACTACGACATAGCTGAAGGTAGACGGCGAGCGGCGGCATGAGCCAATTCCAGTTCGGAGCTAAGATCACAGGCGACGGTTGGAGCCCCCCAGGTCGGAATTCAGGATCGTCTCGCCTACCGGTAGACAGATTGAGAAACAGCTCGACCTAGGATAGGGTGCCGGAAAACAGTCAACTGTGCGGTATAGCTGGCAAGAGCTGGCCTTCGGTTATTGCAAGCGAAACGGGAACTTTAAATTTCTAATTGTTTGTAATCACATCGAATGTCAGATGCTTCTGTATTATACGTTGTCCGCTGATCATAAAGTTTTGCCTTCTCTGGAATTGCCGCTGCCGGTCGCTGCGCGCTCGCCGCCGGTCGTGGACCCTGATGTAGGGGGCCTTGAACAATCGTGCCACAAATCGCTTGTGGCTAGGACGAGAGAGCTATTTGGACTTAGGTGGATGGGGCAACGGCACACTCATCAAAAGCGCGGGGGGTTCCGGGGTTTTTTTTTTGAAACGGCCATTAGTATAGGTGGTAATGGTCGCGAGATGCGGAATCTCTAAAGTGTCCGACACTCGACATTCGGCGGTTATGCTGAAGGTAAAAACCTCGAGGCGAAGCTGTGCCCGGCTAGCTATAATCTCCGTAGAATGCTCCTGCTGCCCTACTGTAAAAAAATTATGTTACTCAGATTCAACGATCCATGTGGTTAACTGCTGCGCATGGAAGCTTCCAGAACCGAAGAATGTCACGTGGAGTCGGAGAGGATTGCGCCGGACTTTTTGGAGCTCCCCGCGCACAATCGCTCCAAAAAACATGACGGCTGGTTTAAAACGCGGAGCTTACGAGTCGAGGTAACAGTGGAGGTGGAGTGGGAAAGTTCTAGCGTACCGGCGAAGATTCGAATGGGCGGAGTTTCTCGAACAACGGCGCGGCCAGCAGTGCCCCCCATCCCCGCTTAATCTCTACGAGAGATATATTATGGTAATCAATTTAACCTATTGGGCGGATACTGTGCTTTTCCAGGTGGGACCGTATAAACCACCATTAGCATCGCGAGGGCCGCAAGCCTCCGTCACTAAGCGATCCCAAAAGGCCCTCCTCTATATCGCTCTCGACTCCTTCCTGCCCTGCAAGATAGAAAAGTACACCATTTTTCTCGGTTATACGTACAGTAAAGGTCAGACGGGAGAGAAACATCTTCCGCCGTCATCGCCATGCGTGTCCGCCGTCAATTCTACCCCGCGGAAAGAGAGTCCGTACATATTTCGCTGAGTTCGAGAAGGTCACGTGCCGCTTCCGGGGTATGCCAAAGCCCGCATAAACCCCTCACTCACCACCAAAAGCTCGGAGGAGCGCATCGCCGACCCACTTTCGAGAGATCCACCAAACCATGTATCTCGGACCAACTACCAAACTCCATCTAGCAGAGCCAAGCTCCTAGAGCATAAGACGGACTGAAATGATAATCCATAGTTTTTACTATAGATATATTAGTATATTACAAAATGCTCCTGGGTATATCCTGCATGAGTAGGGGAAGACCACGCTACTAGAACCTCTGCTAGAAACGACAATCCCCCGCGCGCCGAGGGCCATACACCAAAAGGGAATCATAAAGTCGAAAAAGGAAAGGGCGCACAGTGCTATTCGGGCTCGGGCAAGTAATTACTCTGGAGAACCGGAGTCAGGGGTCGTTCTGAGATCACCGGACCAGGAAGCTCGGCATTTGGTTTGTGGGCGGCCCGTGAGCGTCTCGCCAGGTAAAGATCCTAGACTGCTGAAAACCCATAGACGCGGTACAGTGCCGCACTTAGAAAGAAAGGGATGACCGTAGATGCTGCGATGTAGAGAAGATGCGTCGGGTGGGCTTGCAGTTGTGAGGTGGCATGGTAAAAGGCGCCGCTTCCGGATGTTAATGCCGCCCACGCCAGCAGTGTTTCAGGGAGCACGTAGGCGATGGATAGTGGCCGCAATCCGTGGTCAAAGCTTTCCACCATGGAAATGTAAGAGCTCTGAAAGCTAGATTGAGCCTGCAATGAGGGTTGTGAGAGCGCAGTCAGGTCACTCACAATATCTGAGGCCGTTTTCAGTCGCTCCACTGAGTGTTTCCGGAGCATCAGAGCCGATAAAAGAAGGGCGGAGCAGGTGAATGACGTTGAAGCTAGAAGATGGTCGAATGGAATTCCGCAAAGAAATTGGACCAAGTTTATGCTACCCAAGGCCCGTCAAACCAGTAAGTAGAGCTAATAAAAGGACCGTGCTCACCTAAGAAGGTATAGTGCCTAAACGAGTGGCATTAGTAACCAGGCACTGTCAGAGTGCAATTAAGGCTGCAGGACGCACTCCCAATACTGTCCACCTCCACTTTGATCGCTGTCGGTCGAGAAACGGCTCCCAATGCCTCTGGTAAACGATACGACCGTTCCAAAGCTCAGTCAACTGAATGAATATTCTCTTGGACATCCCGAAGCAGAATGTCTCCCCGAGCGCCATGACGACGCTTCGGCGAGTCTGTTGCATCAGATACGAATCGAGACCCTGCAACCGGTCTAATCTTGGGTGTGGTAAACCGTATCGATTGATGTGGCGACTTCTGCAAATGCTAGCCCATAGACGAGCTGTAACGAGACGAATGTGAGGAGTAAAATCTGGGAGAAGCAAAACGGGCAGACGTTCTTACCTGTCCAGCTTCGTCGGTAGCTCTCAGGCGATTCTTCGCTTCCTGTGATTAGGCACAGAAGTCGTAAGACAAAGGCAACGAGAGGGGAGGGGGGAAGACAGTTTTACCGCGAGACCATTCTAACAACTTCAGGAACCGTAGACATTCTTCCCGGCTGTACGGGAAAACCGAGCCGGGTGCAGTCATATCATCTAGCAGAGAAGCGTAACGTTAGCCTGAGTTAGATAGTCTTCCAGGGAGGCAAACCTTACCGACACAGCCGTGTTGTAGGACAGCAGTCAGTTCCCTTTCAGGCTTAGGATCATAGGTTGGTTGGTGACAAGGATAATATTCAACATGGGTCCAAAACTCAGGCTCCAGGCCCAGACCTAAGGAAAAGGTGAGCTCTCAGATGTTCTCAGCTTGGTACGATCTGTTGGCATACGAAGGTTACGCAACGATTCGAATGGCCCGACAGGGGAACCACCGGCTGCAAGATCAGCGAGAACATCCAGATCATCGACCCAGAAAACGGACCTGGTATCGTAATCGACCAGGTAGTACTCGACAATATCGGAAACGAGGTGCGAGGCATCCGGTATATTCAGATATATTTCGGAGTCATCGGGCTTCGCGTGACGGGGTATTCGGCTCCGGATCCTTTCGACCGCGTTGTGTAAGGCGGTGCTGACGCCGATTCGTCGGGGATCGGCATTAGTAACAATACCAGCGTTGGGATGGTGATAGTAAGTATTGCCTTCTGGGTGCGTATATTCGACCCAGTCTTTTGGTAAGGGCTGTTCGTCTGTAAAGCTGCATTGTTCCCCAACACCGTTAACACTAGTTGTTCAAGGCGGAGTTCAAATTAAACACAACCTCGCGAATCGGGTGAGGGCCGGGACTGTGGTTTTCGTTTGGACCGACACACTAGCGAATGGAGCGTGAAATCAGCTCGGCGTCAGCGAAACGGGCTGCGACAGTACTTGCCGCTCCAAGGGCTCCCCATACTTGAAGTTGAAGCTAGGTAGGGTTGGGACCAGTTTCCCGGCAGGTACTGCGTGAAGGACGCAAATATGAGGGCAAGCTCTCGGGGGTCTGAATGACGCACCAATTGCTGCGGCTTCCATGGCGGAGCTTTACGGGATGAGAGTGAGGGGGCGCGGTGCATTCGCCTCTTGATGTTCGGGCCGTTTTATAAGAGTGAGTGGTTGAACAGGGTCCCCAAACGCTCTTTCTATCGGGACCGAACGGGATCGGGGCATTAACGGTTGTATTAGGGCGTTCTGTGGTGAGGAAAAAGGCGGCGGCCAAATTCAGAAAAGAGTGGTTTGGATAGAAAGGCGACACATGATTCCAGCGGTGTGACTCCTAGCCTTTACCAGCACCAATTCACACCGCTATTGCCTTTTTATAACGTGATGGGCCGACCTCAGGGCTACGGGTGACCAGAGAAGCCGTGGTTGTGTGTAGGAACGGCTCAGAACGTAATTAGAAGCTCGAAGACGGAAACCACGCTGGTCAAACCGGCCCTTCTCATACTCTAACGAGCTCTAGCTGGTCTCAAGGATCGATATCGGGTACTAGAAGAGCTTCCAAAGCAAGGACCCGGCGCGGGTAGGACCCTTCTAGCTCACCGCAGAGCACCCTCCGCCTTGAGGCTCAGCCGTGGACTGAAAGCTCGACATCCTTGATGCATCCTCAGCCGAGTGCCAAGCTTTTCGATATAAGAAACAGCTTGTTTCCAAGATAGGGCTTACTGCACATGCTTTAGATGTCCCTGGTCACTCGCAGTTCATCTCCACCCCCCGAACAAGGCAAGGCATAGTGGAACCAATCACAGAAGGCTGTCGTAACCACAAGCGTCATGTTCTTCGCTGAGGCGTTACCATTATAGTGTAAAATGTAAACGACAGTGCTAAACGCGCTGGTATCTGAGTAACATGCGGACGGAGACCCCGAAATTGACCGGTCAACGGGACTATTTTTTCGCTTGCTGGAAGGAAGAATACCCGCATGAGATGATTGGCTAGAAGTATACATTGGAATACTGTTCCGGATGCATTCGGCCTGTCCATAGACCAGGATGGGTGTGGAGCGCCGGAGTTTGGAGCCAGCCTCAGAATCCCCTCTGGTTATCCAAGAGTCGGCACAGGTGTCACAACTCCGATATCACTCACGGAAGGCGGCGAGCTGCGGACTGAGCCAATTTCAGATCGAAGCCCAGGAATTTCGCGAGGGGGTTGCCAGGTCGTTGCTACGATCACGCTCCGGTCGCCAGGTCCCAGGTATAGCGGGGATTCA
Organism: Tulasnella sp. 417; assembly: GCA_019633465.1. Lineage (NCBI taxonomy): Eukaryota > Fungi > Basidiomycota > Agaricomycetes > Cantharellales > Tulasnellaceae > Tulasnella > Tulasnella sp. 417. Next base: position 1,882 of record WSTY01000367.1, on the reverse strand, counting down.
AGATCGTCTCGCTTACCGGTGCACAGAGTGAGAAGCACCTCGACATAAGGATCCAGTACTGGCGAACGGATGATCTTGCGGTTGTTACTGCCGAGAGTTGCCGTTCATAGAAGGAGTGGCTAGTCATAAGGAGATGGCCACGCGGTGGCGAAGAACTCGGATCGTTTGCTTTCCCGACTACTATTTAGAAAAACCCTACTCTCGGAGAAACCCACCCCCCGGGAGAAACCGCCTTCGTATCGGTGCGCCATGTTGTTAGTTTCGCGCTGGGACCTTGGAGCAGGACGTTAGCCCGCCGCCGACGATAGGGTCCAAATATTGCAAACACGACTGGTGTTCAGGCTGCGGCCATTAATACTAACCACCGGTGGTGATTGCTAGTGATAGGAACTTAAATTGACTATTGTTTGTAATCACATGAAACATCAAACACCTGACTCAATTGTATGTTGTCCTCTGACCGTTTTGCCTTCTCTGGGGACGCTACTAGGGCGGCCGCGGCATCTTTGCCGAGCACCGACCCTTGACATAAGTGACCCTGAACACTCGGGCCACAAACCACTCGGTTCGCATCCCGTCACCAGTCATCCACTGCCTTGGTTCTCTAGCCTAACATGGCCTAAGCCGGGGTTCCGCGGCACATCTACTAGACTCGCGTTCACGACGTCCACTTCAACATATCCACTGTTTGTGGAAGAAGGTACAGCATACACGTGAATGAAAAGCTACCCCACCTCAAATCGACAGGCGCATGTGAAACGCGCTTTCCTCGTTCCTAATTTTCACATGGAAATGGCGGAAACATTCGGGTATTAGGCTGTGTCTTCGTTCCAAAATTGCCATTTCTACGTATGGGACCAAAGTCCACGGGACGCGCGCAAGTCGAAAGATAGCGTGATATCTCCCCGAACCTTCGCGTTAGCGCGAGGCACGAAGATAGGTGCATCAATTAGCGGGTAACGCGATGGCAGAAGAAGCTAGCTGAAGAAGATCCGTGTTCATGGTTTGACTAGCCTTCTCGAGATCTCACGACGGCCGCCGTAGTCGCCCCGTCTTTCGACTCCCTCAACCATCTGCGTTCAACCTCGAGACACTTCAGCTTAGCCTTTGAACACTAAATTAGGCTAAATTTTAGTCAATTACCAGAGCAGAAGACTTGGGATGACTTGCAAGCGAATGGCCACCCGTATTCATATATGGCTGGCAACGTGGGTGGATGTCCACCGTCGTTGGCATATGATTTATTCTCTACCATGATATCTAGGAGAGTACATATCGAAAGCAACATACCATGCAACGTTCTGACTCCTTTCTAATTACGCAATATTCAACTCCTGCCTCAAAACCCGAATCTTATCATGAACGGTATCCGGCTCGACGTAACATCCCTTCAACCACCGGTTACTCTCGCCATCGTCAGTCGAACCTGCAGTAGTATCACCCGATTCTTCATGCTCGGTGAAAGCCTTTCTGGCATGCAAGACTCGTCGGTTATCAAAAACGATCAAATCCCCCTCCTTCAACAAAAACTCCAACCTCGCTTCGGGACGACGTAAAATAGAGGCGAATTTTTGGAACGCGGCGTAGAATTCCGGTCGAGTAGAAGCTGGGAATGGGGATTGGAAAGGTGGGCCGTAGTTGAGTGCGGTTATTTTTGGTGGGGAGAATGGAGATGGTGAGGTGGAGTAAGGGTCGACGACGATGGTCTTGTGTTTCCAGGCTAGGCGGTGGCCGTCGTTGTCGTAGTGGAAGCCGACGTCGGTGGAGGCGAGCAGCTCGAACGCCTTTTGGTCTTCTTTCCATAGCGTATGTGCGGCTTGGAGGCCGTCGACGAGGAGAGATTGTCCTCCAGTGACGTTCCGGTTTCGCATGCAGTGGATGA